>WEKY01047280.1:7524-30200 GCA_013390045.1 Picathartes gymnocephalus
GTTGTTTATTCAGCATTCTTTGAAGGGTAAAAGTTAAACAAATTCCTTCTTTAAACTATTTCTTTCTTTTTATCTATATTTATATGTTTAACTAAAAATCAAGGTACTTTGTGGCCTGTAACTGCATTTCCTGCAGTGCAGTGCATATTTTCTTTGCTAAATATGTTACATTTCGTTACCAGCCAATGTTGTAGGAAAGAAATCTGCGGGTTTTTTTCCTAGCAATTGCCAAACTACTCTATTTCCCTACTATATCATGCCTTTCTGAACAAGGCTTCATTTTTCATATGTCTTTTAGACTAATTCTATCTGACATCTTTAAATCCCATCACTTGACACTGACATGGAGATGGAAGTGTAATACTCATTATGAAAGTTAATTATGACGGCTGATATATATTTTTCTACCTCCACTTTTTCTGTCCTCTTTTCACAACAAAGGCACAAAATCAGAGTAATCCACTATCTGATGAGGGACTATGTGGAGGTAGAAATCATATTGTTGTCTAAATTTATGTGCATTAAAACACACTACAAATACTTTATTCAGGTTTTGCAAGTGATTGGGGTCTGTGGATCCGTAGGAGTACAGCCTGTTGGTTTTAACTTAGAAATATCTTTCTGCATTTAAGAACAAAGATGAATTTAACTTCTTTGGATGACCCTTCAATTACCACTATTTACAGCTGCAGTTTGACATAGGAGACAGCTTTACGTAAGCCTACCTCTACCTGTTCTAGGGACTAAAAGCACTAATAACTAATGGGCTTCAGGTAATGACTAAACCCTCAAATGTTTTGCTAGAAACTTCCTTAAAATACTGTAACTTGTAACTGGTTTTAATTCTTTGGATCACAATCTAAAGATATTTCTCTATGAGTTACATCAGAATCAGAAATAGTGCAAAAGCAACATTTTTGCCTTCATCTCTGTTGGGGGTTAGGTTTTTTTCTTTTAATTCCTTTAACGTGTAGAATTTTTTCCCATTAAGTTGCTAAAGAACTCTTAACTACTGGGTACTTAACAAAAACAAAGGATTGTGGCCAAGCCCTGGAGGAGAGGGGCTGATAAAAGGCAGGGGTGGGGGCAGCAAAGGGCTGGCGCTGCACTTCAGGGGAGAACACAGAGAGGCGCTGCTCTGCTTTTTGGGGAGAGGAGTTTCATTGCTGCTGCTGGACCCCTTGCTTGGAGCCGTTTCTTCTGCTGTGGGTAAGCTCCTGCTCTGGACTCTGGACGGGGACTTACCGCCATCTGCTCGGGGGGATCCTGAGCTAAGCTCTCCTTGCTGGGCTAGGAGCTGGGCTGCTGCCCCTGCCCTGCCCCCTGCGGCTCCATCGGCTCTGCTCTGGGTTTCACTGCGCTGCAGCCCCCGCTCCCCCTGCCTACCGAGACGTCCTACTGTCCCAGTTTGCTGTTTCTGAGAGTTCTGCTGGGGCACCGGGATCCACGGCCCCAGGGGGGTTTGTGAAGCAAAGCCTGCCTGTCCTCCACCCCTTCCCCTCCCGGCCATGCCCCGTGTCTGCTGGAGCTCATGCCACAGTGCCCCCGGCCGGCTGTGACCATCACTGCACCCAAGGGGACAGTGCCCACAGGCCCAGAGGGCTGGGACTGGGTTCCTGGTTCTGTTTTGTTGTTAATGCCATAGGAGTTGTTGTTTGTTTGCTTTATTATAAATACTAGTAAAGAACTGTTATTCCTATTCCTATATCCTGCCCGAGAGCCCCTTAATTTCAAAATTACAATAATTTGGAGGGAAAGGGTTTACATTTTCCATTCCAAGGGAAGCTCCTGCCTTCCGTAGCAAATACCTGTCCTTCAAACCGGGACAGTCTTACATTTCATCTTGTAGTTGCAGATGGGGAAAAGAGAACAAATAAATAAAATACGCTTAGCAAACAAGGATGAACAGCAATCTAACCAACAGTACAAAGCTTCCGCAATTTTTTTTTTACAGTATCAATTTTACATCTTGGTTAAGTGCTATGAATGCAATTGCCACTGCAGGAATTCCACTGTGGTTAACTTTCATGGGAATCAGTGTTGAAATTTGGATGTAGTACCTGGGGTATCTGTTGTAACCTGTCTTAAAAGAAAAAGCCGTTGAGAAAAATTCCTTTTCCATAGACCATGACCCTTAATGCCTCCACGATGGCATGCAAACTCTCCATAATGAAACCTAAGGGATCTCCCATTTTGTAAATTGCAGTCTGGACTTGACGTAATCATTTTATGTTATCCCTCCTCATAGCTTCCACAATTAGAGAGAAGTGTGGGTGAACCATTATTAGGCTGTGGTAATTTCTGACTGAAAAACGGCATATGAGGTCTCTAGGGACACACTAGTGAGATGCAGTGAGGAGTTATCTTGCCTTAATGGTGAGGAAATGGGTACAGTTTCTTAATGTTCAACTTTTTCTCAGGCCCTCTTGGGACAAATTTTCTGTCCTGTGTCTCCTAATTGTGCAGTAAAAGGTACATATTTCTATCACTCAGCTGTAAAGATGTACTGATAGAAGTATGGCAGAAACATGATGAACATGGCAGAAATTGTTCTATAAGGAGAAAATCAGACATAAACAAACAAATGTATGCTCTATGATAATGATGACTGAAAAAAAAAGGAGCAGTTTCTTTTTGAAAACTGTATAAATATACCAAAAATAAGGGTTTTACTGTGCCAACAATCTCCTTTTAAAAGTTCCAACTTTTTGATTTATTATTGCACAGTATTACCAGTGGGTATTTTCCTAGACAAAGGATTTCGATTTTTTCATACCACAAGGATAATTCTAATTCATGCAAATTTGAGTCACGTCTACACATCAAAAGGAAAGCCTGTTTTCAAATGGTCATTGGAATTTAATTTTTTGAGGTACCTCTTTTGCACCAGTTAGCAGTGCTACATTCTCTGGAAGCATCTATAGTTTCTTCACTTGGATGACCTAATCACAATTCCAGCAGCTGAAAATACAGTTAGGCTTTCATTCTTTAGAATAGGTTGATTGTGCAGGAAGGGCCCTGATGCCTTTCATTTTGTGTCCTGGATGGATACTGAAGCTAACCATACTAACTAAAAAGTCTGACAGTGTCTACTACTGTTATCTCTGATACTGGTGTAGTCAAATATCTATTTATTCAAATGTAAAGATTTGTGGCATGATCACTCTGTAGTTGCCGCAAAAGTAGCTGCCCTTACAAAAAAATCTTAAATGTCAGTAACATCTCACTTTACTGGAGGTAAGTTACAAGTCTTTAGTTGCCATGTGAAAAGATTGCTTAGATAGCTCTAGGGACATTTCTCTAAAATCCTGCTGCACTACACACATTTTAATTACAATTAGTGATTTAATTTATTTTAAAAAGCAGTATGTAAATTAAGTAATAAATTTGCCAAACATTCATTCAGGTACTGACTGAAGTCTTATCCTCTGTAGACTCAGCTCTACTGTGCACATCACACTGCACAGATGTGGAGGACTTATCTGAAAAGCCATGGATGTGATGGGGAGAAACCTATTGCAAATATCCTGCAGAAAGATGAGGCACAAAACCTGAAGCTTTGTAGCTTAAGGAGGTTAAAGCCCAAGACTTTTTTCTATGTCCAGTAAACCAGTGATCCTAGAATATTTTTCTCTCAACCCTTTATTTTTTGTTATAATTACAGTATGACCAGCCTGGTTTTTACGTTGTCATTTGCTCATGTGTTTCGATGATGATACCTCTATTTAATTAGGGATGCATCATTAGGAACTGCCTAAGGATGCTATGTTGGAGATTGTTTTTTTGAGATGAAACAGAAGAATGCTCTTCCCATCTGTATTGTATTGCATGCTGGAACCCTGGAGTGTACATGTTTGCAGTAGAATAATAAGATGAAGGAGGTCTGTCCTCTTCCATGTCCTTGACAATCTGGTACTGCAAAAGAAATAGACTCTACCCAGTTAGGAAAGCTTGTATAGTGGGGTCCTTTGTGAGGATGGTGCTGGCATAGCCATCACTTCTTCCTTTCTCTACAGATTCTAGCACAGGCAGGGAGAAGACACTCACACAGAAATGACATATCATGGCGTATAATTCAGGGGAAATATTATTAGTAAAGCCACATTTCTGCTATACTTTTCCGCTACACTTTTCCAAACCTGGGAAAAAATTGAGCCTATCAATTAACTTGGTTGTACATCTGCATAAGAATTTCTTAGATCTTCTAGGTCTACTTTACCATTAGGTCCAGTAAAATGAGTCGTCTGGTGTCTACTTGCATTTAGCAAGTGGTGAGGAGTCTGGGCTGCAAAGACTAGATTCTGACAGGCACAGATGGAGAAACAAAGCCCAACCCAGTCTCTGTTTCAGTCTTAGTGCATGTGTACACAATGAGACAGTATTTGCACAGGATGTTTTTCTGCTGTAAGAAATTATTTCAATGCCTGAGTGCTGGATGTTGCATTCAATATCTAAGTTAACCTTCAAGTGTAAATCTTGCACTTCCTGTGTGAATTCAGTGCAGCACTTTAATATGTTTGTGGTCTTTTTAATCTTTTTTTAAGTTGTTTTAATATTTGGTTTAAATGTGAAGGTGACACTTGTGCTTAGGCTGAGACTTTCCCAAATATAACACAGCAGTGAGTTTTTCAAGCTGAGCTATGAGGTGTTAAAAAATTAAGATTTTTAGGAGAAGTCTGACACACTGTTAGTGGAAGCAGAGCTGGAGAACTTTTACAGATTAGAAACAAATCCATATCGATATGTATTTCTGTCAAATACCAGAAGAGCTTTGCTCTGCATGTTCCTTCCCACCTCCTGGAAGAACCAAGGCCCTGCAGTGCAAAAAAGGAATTATCAGTATTTTAAAAATTGTTCAGACATGTCCTGGACCTTCTCTTAGGAAATCATACAGTCAAGTGCTTACTAATACAGAGTGACTAACTCTCCATTGAGCTAACAGTGACACAGGCTTTGTGTCAAAGCTTTCACTGTGCAAGAATGACCTATCATTTTTACAATTGCCTGCTGTGAAATTTTCCCTATCACTGACATTGCTTAATTATTTTCAACCATAATTAAATAGGCAGTTTCCCTTTCTGATATGAATATTTCTTTTCAGAGCATAATTATTCCATGCACTGACTGACCTAAATAGAGCTGAGTGTCTACCGAATGGATAACACTAAAATAAAGATGCAAGAGTGTTGCAGAAGAGCTCCTGTTGTCCTGATACTGTCCTTGTCAGCAAAAACACTCATATTCCAAAACAATCCCTCGGTTAAAAAGCTGTAGTGATTAATATGATGTTAGTTGTTTATTTAAGTGTTACAGTTTCAAAGTTTTACTGTCTCATTACTTTTTGGTAGATGTAGCTTTGGCTTTGTCCTGTTTTTGAATGAAACCGTGGTATTCTGCAAGCCTCTGGGTGTGTCATCTTAAGAACTTAATCTTTTGTGGATTCGAATATCAAAATTCAAGTCTTCACAAACATTCTATTGCTCACAAAAGTGAAGATATGCACAGCTACAGAGATATTTTTTACCATAAGGTAATTTTTGTCTATTCAGACACCATAATCTCTTAATGAACCTACTGTTTTGTGGTCATAGAGACATTAATTTGAAAAACTGACTGAGGTTGACTTCCTATTCAGCATAGCAATACTTATCTTTCATGCCTGATGGTATAGGGGAATCGAAAGCCTTAAGTGCAGTATCAATACTCTGTAGATGGAGCTCTAAACTCCTAGTGATGATATTCTGCTCAGGGTAGAGGTGCAAAAGATCCCTGGAGTACTCTCATGTGAACCAAGATAACAAAACTATGTCTTAAATCCCACGTGTTACCAAGGGGTTTTAATCTTCTTAGTGATCTCTGGCATCCCTCCATCATCCAAGGATCAGAATCTGATAACCTAGAGTAGGGTACTTAACCTGATCTTCCAAGCCTATTTCTTCAAGAATGCAGCATCATGTTCCAGTCTGTACATAGGGCAGGAAGGCTAAATCATTTTCTCAGGACAGATTGATTTCGTGTTGAACAATCACTAAAAAAAAATGCAGAAATTATATTGGGCACCCAAGGAAGGCATGGTTCACATCTACCACGGACAGCAATAATGTCTTCCTACACAGGAGTGTCAGCTTGTTTTCTTATCCAATGAATTTTCATTCCCTCTGCAGTAGAAGAGCTTCAGTTGGAGTGGGGAATATTCTTTCCACACAAAATAGTTTGCAGTTTGTTGTAGTGAGACTTATTTATTTTTCAAATGAATTTCATCCTAACTGCTTACTCTCTTCCCCATGTAAAACTTCTCTCCTCAGTGTTGATAGCACAGTATGGGCTCAAACACCAGAATTCTAGTCTTCTTGTGATAATTCTGTAACTATAGATACAACTTTCCAAACTAATTTGTAAAAGGTAATTCTATGACTATCCCATATCAAATGGCATACTATTAAAAAGTCTGGGGTCAGTAAAAATAAAAGAATTAACACCACACTTGTCTGCTTTTGTTATTAATTTCCACATTTACTTCAATAAAATTTTAACATTTTGGAGCTCTTCTAGAGCTACCATGGGATTGCCAATTTCAGTGACTGAAGAGTGTCAAGGAAATAAATCATAGGATCATAGGATTATAGAATCACAGAATGGTGTTGTTTGGAAAGGACTTAAAGGATCATCTAGTTTCAACCCCCCTGCTATGGACCTTACACTAGACCAAGTTACTCAGAGCCCCATCCAACCATTTCTAGGGATGGAACATCTAGTACTTCTCTGGGCAGCTTCTTCCAGTGCCTTACCAGCCTCACAGTAAAGAACTTCTTCCTAATATCTAATCTAAATTTACACTCTTCCAGTCTGAATACTTGTCCTTGTCCTTTCATTAAATGCCCTTGTAAAAGGTCCTCTCCATCTTCCTTGTAGGCTCCCTTTAGGTACTCAAAGGCTGCAATTAGGTAACCCTGAAGCCTTCTCTTTTCCGGCTGAACAAACCCAGTTCTCTCAGCCTTTCTTCATAGGACCTCTAGTCAACTTGGTGACCTCCTCTGAACTTGCTCCAGCAGGTCCCTGTCCTTCCTGTGCTGGGACCCCAGAGCTGGTGCAGCCCTGCAGGTGGGGTCTCAGCAGAGCAGAGGGGCAGAATCCCCTCCCTGGCCCTGCTGCCCACACTGCTCTGGATGCAGCCCAGGACACGTTTGGCTCTCTGGGCTGGGAGTGCCCATGGCTGGGGCATGTCCAGCCTCTCACCCACCAACACCTTGAAGTCCTTTGCCCTTCCTGTAGAAACACACAACAAGATTTCTGAGGGAATTTAGACAACTTAAACACAAGAGAGTGAAGGTCATATTTCAAGATGTATGAAAAAGTATAAACTGATACTTTTGGGACATGTTTTTTATGAAGAAGCCATGTTGTTAGATCATTGCAATCGTTTCCTCTTCCTATTTGAATTACTTTCTTGAGGTACAACAGATATTCATCATTGTTCAAAGCTCCACTTCTCCCATTGATTTGCTCTTTGGCTCTGCTACATGTCTTTATGTGTCCTTTGCTGATAAATAATTAGATTAGTTAAAATCTCACTTAGTAATGCTGTATTCTAACCAAATGTGAAATGTCAAAAAACCATATAAAAAGCAGATCACTAGACCAAAGAGATTACAGTAATAAATGCATTTGTCATGCTCTCCTAAATTTGTTTTCCACTGAGTAAAATGCTGGGAAAATTTTTTCGGCAAAAGGGCAGATTTTTTGGTATGGTTATCAGCTGAGAATTCAGATTTTCAAGATACATCTGAGTGTTATGAATTGGAATCTATGTATGCTTGTGGTTAAAATGAGTAAGTACCTATTGAAGAGCTGTTGAAAGAGTGCTGATATGCCCTGAACTTAGAAAGACCTTTTAGTTCCAAGGACCCTTGAGAATTCAGGTTGTCTGGGAGGCTTGTGAGACCAAGTGATGCGTGAGCTATAATGGCACCATGAGCCACTGTGACCTTGTCACAAACTCAGGGAAATTATTAGGCACTTAACTTTACCCTTAAGGGTGAATTTTACAAGAACAGATGATTGCTTTATGGATATGATTACGTTTCTCTTCATATTACTCCCCCATTTCCCTTAAAGTGAACCTCTGTCTCCACCAGCACTTGTACTGTTTTGCAGACTTTCTCCACTCTGTGTTTATACAAATGCTGGACAGTTTTTGTTTGTTTGTATGTTTCTCATGCTGTGCACACTGTTAATACTGATATGGGAGTTCTATTTGAGAGAGTTTTGAAACAGATAGAGTAAACTCTGTTGAAGAAAAAAGCCCCATATACCTCAAAACCCTACCACGAAATATCTTCAATCTGTCAGAGATGCTAAAACTGGCAGTTTTACTGTCTTGTTGCTATGTATGACATGGTAAAGTCTTCTGAAGACTTTTTCCTTTCATGAACTTGTAAATATCAGAGCCTAAACATACCATGCTCAGCATACTTTGTAGCAAGCACAAAAGAAACTCTAGGTGCACAAATGTAGCATTGCATGATGCTCTGGCACAGGTAGATCTCGCCAGTCCTATCATGTATGAGCACACTACCTGACAGAAATAACTGGAAGACCTGCTATTAGTAGCACACAATTTCTTAGACATCATGGAGGTTAGAAATGGGGTGAAAGTCCTTCTGTCGTAGTCACCATGGGGCATCACAGGCAGTTTTGCTGGCTGGTGTTCAGCTCCCTACTGTACTTCATCAATGAATGAAGCAGAACGATATGTTGCACTGATACCTTGCCAGAAGATCAATTGCTCTCATGCCATGTTACCATTCAGTAGGGAATTAATTGCAACCTTTGACAAAAGGAGGACTGGGGAACACAGCATCTAAAGTCACACAACTGAAAGTGATGACAGATTCTGATTTAACCAAATTAATAATTCACTGCATAGATCCAGGCTTTCATTTATCACCCCAGACCTGATTCTTATGTCCATATTAAATACTGTAAATGTAGGGAAACTTCAGCTTTCTGAAGAGGCATGACTGAGACTCATTCCCTTATTTCTAGTCAGATGCAATTTGGAAAATTCATACATTAACCTGACAATAGTCATGGTCATGATTTTGTTCTCATGTTGTTTATGAAGTGTAGATCACACTTATTTATGAGGTTTACACTTCTACATTTTCCTATAAAATCCTGTGATTCGTTTGTTTTGTAAGACCTTATGTGCAAGCAAAAATAGCCTTTTCTGGCAAGAATTACAAAATAACATGAGGTATCAACAGGACTTCTTCCAATGTAAGTGCTGAATGAACTTTCTTTTGTTATTCTGCAGAGTGTTTTCTATACCTATGCAATCAAACTGAAGACCCATAGCTATTTCATCGGGTTTGGTTGCACTGGTCTTTCCAAGAAAAATTGTTTTTCAGTTACCTAAGTCAAACAATCAAAATAAGCATTTGGCTCAACTGCTACGTGATGGTAGGTTGTTAACTTCAAAGACAGCCTGGTGTCTTCAAGATATGCCCTCAAAAATGACCCAGAAAATTACTTAAATGTTTAATGATATTTCTCTCTGTTCCTGTTTCAATCATTCAATCTGTCACTGAGACACATCTTACATGCAATAGTACATGAAAGACAAATGATCTGAAACGAAATGCATCTCTACCAAAGAAAAGGATTCAGTCTCACAGGTATCAGGTTGTCAGCAGCAATTCAGGGTCATTTTTGTGCTTACCCGCACTGTCAGCTGAGTTGCTTATGTCTCGGGTTTTGTGTTGGGAATGAGACACCTTCACGTTGGTATGCTTCAAATGAGATTTATTGCTACAATCTCTCAGGAGTTTTTGCCAACTCCTTCACAGAGGCTTGCAGAAGTCAGACATAATGTGAAAAGTGATCTCAAGACAGCAAGTTAAAAAGTCTCTTAAAAGCTAATTAACCAATAGATAATTGCAATGTACTGATGTTTTCACTTTCACACCAATAGTTAATCATACCTGCATTTCGTAGGTGTCGCATTGCGGCATTTTTCATCCAATTAGGTACTGTCCCATTGAAATCCATTACTTTATCCTGCACAACCACACCGTGAACTTTTTACTTTATTCCATAACTACTTCTATATCTAGACTTCACACTACAAACCTTCTAGTGCTTAACTTACACTTTTTCTTAAACTACAAGCCAGAATCTTTGTTATAGATCATGATATTCGAAAGTTTTTCCCATGGTTTTAGATTGAATGCGACAAATATTTCAAGCTTGGGGTAAAGAGACGCAAGGCCTTGAGGGTTTTTTAGGCCTTGGATTCCGACACTTATATATTTATTTAAGGACTTGCAGGATTTCTGACATCAACATGTATCCATATTTCCGCCACATTTTTTTTCATCATGCTATCAGCATAGGATTTCCTGGGAACGAACAATATGGTTTTCAAGCATGTTGAAGTAACTGTTAATTCGTTAGTCCCACATAAAAAAATTATCTCTTACAGACAGAAACTGGGAAGGGAGAGATAAGTATCTTTTAATGTTTAGCAAAACATATATACTGAAAAGGCTTTATGACTTGTTCTGAAAACATAAAACAGTAGTGAATACTTCGCTCCCCAGGGCCTCTATTCAATAACTAATTTCTTCCTTTGTGAGGAAATGGGGTCTTTCTCTGATAATTTTTCTGACTCTTCTCTGTATTTTTTCCAATATTTTGGAAATTACACAAAGAGCTAACAAGACTGATGTATTCTAGTATTGTGTTACTGATGTTCTCCATAAGATAAAATTGTGTAGATCCTATTACCAATCAAGTTCCTACTTAGGAGCTTCTGATTTTTATCTTAGCTTCTACTTTCTCACTTTTTTTTTTTCAAAGGGTAGTATTAATAGCTAATTTACTGATGTCTTTGGCATTCAAGGGAGGTTTTATTGCTTTTCCACCAGGATCATCACTACAACCCTTTCATGAGTAACTTTCCAGGATGCAGTCACTTTTGCATGTGGTTTGCATCCATTGCTCCTAGGAACTGTAAGGGATTTTACTTTCAGCTATATATGATGTATTTTAATGAATCAGCTTAATTAGCCATCAAGATTACACTGTGGGACTGTCTCACATAAAGGGACATTTGAAGACATTCTAAAATAAATCAATATAATGAACACTAATTACTTAAGGCAGATGGTATTCTCTGTAGAGTTCTGAAAGAACTCACTTGTAAAATTGCTGAACTGCCAACTGTGATATTTAAATAATCCTTTCATTGCATACTCTGTTACCAGTGAATTAGAAGATGGCTCACACATCATTAATTTTAAAAACATTTCAGGAGTGGTGGAAGGAACTACAGACGCTATTAACTAAACAGAACAAAATCATGCTAAAACCTAAGATACTTTAACACATTTATTACTATGATGTGATGGTAAATATCTATCACTTCTTTTGTGTAGGAAATCCTATTTAATAACTATTTCAGAATTCTTTGAAGAAACTGTTGATTATTTGAATTGGTTAGCAGAAATAATATTTATTTAGATTTGAAACAGTGCTTTTAGCACAGCTCCTCTCCAAAATCTTTTAAGGAAATCATAGTGTTATGGAAAGAGTCTTCTTGTGGACCTATGATAAATTAGAAACTGATTTTTCTGGTTGGATGCATCTTCTCAGTATAGTCCATAAAAAGCTAGGATGAATGTTGTGCCATTTTAACATAGTCAAGAATAATTTGGGAACAGGGTGAATAGGATGTGATCCAAATGTGATGTGTGGTGATCCAAAGAGTTGTGGTAAAGTTCCATAATGAGTGCCTGCACTGTAAAGTGAAGTGGCAAATGAAACTACATGCTGATAAATGGAATGTAATGTGTTAAAGGAAACAGTCTTGAGAAGCTATATATAATGAAAATCTTTGTGTATACTAATGTCACTTACAAAAAAAAGTATTTTGAGGACATTGTAGACAGCTCATTGAGAACTTCAGCTCAGTGTTCGATAGCAGACAAAAGCAAAGAAGCTATTAATCATGAGGACAAACAGCTCTGAATCAGCAGTTCCTTAAACTGGAACCAGGGAGAACAGTGTGAACAGTCACAGTACATTTACCATATTCGTAGGTTTGGTAGGCATTCACTCTGGGTCACTGCATGAAGAAAGATATGAAATTAGACTGACATTTGTCTAACCCAAGACAGTTGTTCTTATACTACACATTTAATTAAAGCTTTCTATATCATTCTGTGTATTAAATGCTCAGTTCAAATGGATATCAGAGTAGTTTTTGGCTGTTAAAGTGAGTCTTAGAAATCCCTCTCCAAGCAGCATTTTTCTGGCATGAGTAGCATCCCAGCTAGTGCAATTAACACCGAAAAAATAAAGTTTTTGATTTGTTCTTTCAATTAAGTGTGGCTGAATAATAATTGAAAGTAGTTGGATATATTTTAAGCTTACATGGGCTCAGTCTTTATTTAGAAAGCTACTGTGTTGCATTTGTAGCTGTGCCATATATTGTGAGAGTTGGAAACTATCCCTGTGAAACTGGTTA
This sequence comes from Picathartes gymnocephalus, assembly GCA_013390045.1. NCBI lineage: Eukaryota > Metazoa > Chordata > Aves > Passeriformes > Picathartidae > Picathartes > Picathartes gymnocephalus. The sequence continues at coordinate 20,054 of WEKY01047280.1, forward strand.
GAACTCTCTTAGGGTGCCTAGGGAATTTAATTATCTTTATTTCCATTTGTAAGCTCTACTGCAGCTATTTTCCAGACAGAAAATTAGCCACTCTCAGCTAAGTGCATGGATGCTGTATTTTATGTCTCCCATCTTTTCCACTTCCAGTAGAGCCTCTAGATACTGTCTGTGCTTTTCTTTTACGCTCACCTCTATGGCATTATGATGTTCCTTTATGTCATTGAGACTCAAGATATCTGAAACTGCAAACCAAAGTTTAATACTGCTTGTTTTCAAAAAAAAAACTTAAAAAAAAAAAAATTAAAAAGTGTAGACAGCTCTAATGCTTAATTACAACAATAAACCAGACCACGGTGTGTGCAAGCCTGAGGCGTCTGTGTATACTTTGGGTGTGTTACGAGACAAAAGACTGATCTGGCCAAACTCTCTTTGTAATTCAGATTTTATGGGATGATCATAACATTTTTCAATTAGTACTGAAAGAGGAAGACAGATCCTTCCCCCTAAAAGGAGGTTTTTAAAATGGAGTTTATGTATATGTATTTGAAGTGATCCCAAATGGGAGTAAGAACAGTTGCTTCTATCATACTGGGTGCATTAGAAGCAAAGAAATGAAAAATCTCTTCTACAAACTTGCAGCACTGGTTTTATGTGGGAATCTGTAAATATCTTCATAAACTAACTCAGAGCTCAGTGTGCTTCACAGTCACTGCAGTGACTGAAGCTAGGGCGAGGGAACTTTAAAAATGGATCTTCCTGCATGAAGAATCTCAGATTCTTCTGAAGATCTCACATTGATCTCTGAAAATATTCACGGTCTGCTCAGGTATCAGTCACTCTATGATGTACTTCTATTTGTCAAGATTGAGGAATGAGATTGGGATATTAAACAGATTAATGGTTTTCATCATTTTCTATTTAGAAGAGTTCTGGCAGAAATATCAACAAATTTTCTTCCAAATCTTTTATCTACACACTGAATTTCATGGGTGAATGTCATCTTATTCCAGAAGCAAATTGCATGCTCCATGATTGTATTTCCCATGACTGCTTGAAAAACTCAGTAATTCCATTTATACAGGACTTAATAAGGAGGAGTGACCAAATTGAAATGAAAATTAAAAAAGTTATATGCCAGGCCAAAACCTCTGTATGTGACAAGTACACACATATTGCAGGGGGACAAACTCATGTGTCAAGATCATAAATTGCTTTGGGTTAAATGACTGGGATCTGTTCCTAAAAGGAGTCTCTTCCTCTTTTAGGATTCTTTTTTGTCACTGATTTCTGATATTGGGAACACTTTCAGGTTTTTGGGGTATGGAATTGGGACAGAAAAACATGCTGGGCTCCAAAAAAGAAGAGTAGAGCAACTGTCTTTAATTGAGGGAGTGGGGACAGAAAGATGTTTGGGTAGAAATTTAATTACCAAGATTGTGTCTGTATTCCAAGACAGATAATCACCTGTCCATGCTCAGGAGCATTTCCCATAGAACATAAATATATGAAAGTCTAGAGGCAGGTTTATGCAGGCTGAACCTGTAGGATCTTGTTTTCTGACTTTATTTCTTTCAGGGCAATGGGATTTGCATTGTTATTACAGCTTCAAGATGGCATTTCAGCATTTGGAGACTTATTTTTTTATTCCAAGAAACTTAACTAGGGAGTGGGGGGTGTTAAGTTCCTCATCTTCATGAAATTCTGTTCTCATGAGTGGGAAACAGCAAAACAAGCCAACCCATAAACCGGGCTTCATCAAAATCATCATGTCCAGCAGCTTAAGGGAGGTGATTCCCCCTTGGACTCTATTCTGGTAAGACCCCCGACCAGGAGTATTACATCCAGCTCTTTGGTCCCCAACATAAGAAGGACATGGAGGAAGTCCTGAGGAAGGCCACCAAGATGATTAGAGGGCTAGAACACCTCTCCTATGAAAAAAAAAGGGTGAGAGACAACTTTGAAAAGAGAAGGGTCCAAGGAGACTTTATGGCACACTCCAGTACCTAAAGGGGACCTACAAGAAAGCCAGAGACTTTTGCAAGCATGTGTAGAGATAGGACAAGGCGGTATGGACTGAAACTGAAGGAGTGTAGATTCAGATTAGACTTCAGGAAGGAATTCTTTATTGTGAGTGTGGTGAGGCACTGGAACAGGTTGTCCAGAGAGGTTATAAAGGCTCTCTCTTAGAAGTGTTCAATGCCAGGTTGAATGGGACTTGGAGCAGCCTGATCTAGTTGAAAGTATCCCTGCCCATGACAGAGTGGTTGGAAAGAGATGATCAGTACGGTCCCTTCCAACACAGACCACTCTATCCTTCTATGATTTCAGTAGGAGGGAAATTGGACACTCAACTGCGGCAGGACACCGTATACAGGTCCTACAATTCTGACTTAGATTCTCTGACTTAAATATTTGCTTCCCTTCAAACTATACTAGGCCTGTTTTGTAACAGTCTTTGGTTAGACTTTCAACTAAGACACTCATGAATTATCAAAGATGCAGTTGTGTTGAATGAGAGCTTGAATGAAGAGCTGTGTGTTTTATATAAGAACTTGCTTGTGATAAAACACATGGAAAAAAAGCAGGGTCCTTAATATATGTTCAGGAGAGTTACATCATAATCTCACCCTCTACTGATTTATAGCCTTCAGAATACAAGTTAATGCAATTCCCACCCTGTACTTTCTAAGAGCAAAGAACATAGGCAGCAAACACGGACGTTTTTACTTCCTGATTTTGATGCTATTTAATGCATTCCTTGGAGATACTCCCATCAGCTAATTTAACTGCACGTACACACACAGTTCCAACTTGGGTAAAAAAGGTGATAAAACCCAAATAACTCCCAAAATATAATTTTGAACACTGTATAACTCACCATCAGTTTTTCTAAAAATAATGCCAAGATTTTTATTTACTCAGGACTACTTTTTTCCCCCAGAATATTATTTCTCAAAGACCCTTGACCAGTAATGAAAATGTATTACTGTAGAGGTAGTGGTGTGTTGCTTTTCTTTTCATCTTCCTCTAATTTAAAACACATTTAAAGGTAGTCTCTTTGTTCAAACGCTGAAGAAAAATAACAGCTCAGGGCAAAAACTAGCCTAGGGAAATTATACCCAAAATATTTCAGGAAATGATGAGTAATTTGAGATACTTTTTTTTTTTAATGGAAAAGCTGGCACAATCTTTGGCTTGGTCTGCTTTTAAATCTGATATCCTAACTGGCACAGCAGAAATCTTCAGTCTTAGATACCATCATTAAAGAAAATTTCCTTTTGCCATCAAAGCGTTTCATTCAGAAAGTTATTTATTCCGAGAACTAGACCTTCCTGCCCATAGCCCAGTGTAGGTCAGGAAAGACCACCAATGTGATTGCATTGTGGGACATATTGGCATAAAAAATTTTAGAAGAGAGTTTGATACAAGAAGCACAAGTGTGTAGCACCTCATACCTAAAGCTGCTTTACAGTATATCTTAATGAGTAATGTAGGAAAAATATTTGCCTTGTGTTCTCCCTTCTCCTTTTCTTTATTCATCTTTCAAGCTGATGGTTCTGCCACAAAACAGCCTAGTAAGATCTTGATGTGACAATTTTGGACTAAGTTATTAAGCATAGCTTCCTTTTATCATGACATAATTTACGATAACTGCTATCAGAGCAAGAGTTCTTCACTGTTGAATGGTTCACAGTTGTTCAACTGGTTGAATGGGTCCTATTTGAAATGTTCTCCAAACAACAACATTTATGAATATGAGTACATTTGAGCAGGAGGCACATATAGGACATTGCATCCTTTCCTTTTTTATCACCTAAGAAATAAATCTCTGTCTTGGCATTATTAACTCCTTGGACTGTACTGTTTATGGGAAAATTTCGTAGTATGAAAATGTCATCTGCTTCCCAGTCTAAAATAGGAATAATAACCTGATTTATCAGACAGATAAAGGTAGTGTTCCTGGAGTGATTATCGAATTTGGAGCATAGACATAGACGATTGCTAAAGAAATAAACTGATATATGTGTAATGTTTGACAAATTTTGGGTTTTATTTCAAAGTTCTGTATATGTGATGGCCAAAAGGATGGACATCTAAGTCCCACTGTGGTAGGCATCTTACACAGTACAAGAGTTTTCTGGTTTAGGAACTTAATGTCCGTGTGAAGAGTTTACAGTAACATCACTAGCTTTTAGAAAAAGAGATTAAACAGCAAATTCTGCTTTCCACTCCAAGTTAATACTAAGGCAGAGCTACACCACTACTAATTGTGCAGAGTTACGGCAGCTGACTAGTTTTCTGTAATGAGTTCTTGCAGCTATAAGAATTTGCAACTGCTTTTGTTGGCCAGTAAACTTGGAAGAATTAACAAGCCCAGTTGTACTGACAAAACTAGAGAATGCAGACAGGTCTTCTTTATTTCCATTTTCTTAATAAAGGCACAGTCATGCATTTTCTAGCATTTAAAGTTTCACCTCAACAGATGTAATTTCTAGATATATTCATAGTTTGAACCTTCATGTTTCAAAACTCACCTATTCAAGATCTCAGCACTTGCACCAGCTAAAATGGGCACAAATACTGGGGCTAGTTGCCAGGAGGTCTGTAGGTCCGTGTTGAGTTTTGAGGAATGAAATCAGGTATAGGTGTAGGGCAGGGTTTAGTCCATGGTAGACCCCTCTACAACTCTAAATGTGACAACTGGGAACAGAAGTTGACAGAAATTTTATGTTTTATAAGGACAGATGACAATCAATACATGTTTGTGCAGGTCTTCTCAGGATGCAATTAAAAAACCAGGACAGAACAATGTTACCACACAGAAGTTTTCTAGTTTCTTTGAGAAATACCAGCAATAAAAGAAGTAATCATAGTTGTTAAGTTAGTCTCAGGCATAATGACATTTTTGAAACATGCCCACTTAAAATCTGATAATGCATTTCATCATGCTTCATAAAAAACCTTTATGAATGCCATAAACTAAAAGCTTGTCAAAGACCATAATCTCCACATTGAAAAGTTGAGCTTATTCCTTTGTATTGAGTGCAGTGAGCACACTGGCACTCAGTAACTTTCAGCTTTGGCAGAGAAGTGATTAGATATTGAACGTGGCTGAAAGCAGCTCCTCAACCGGTGCCCTGGTAACGCCATGACCTTGTTGCCTAAGTACGTGAAGACAGAGTTCTCTAGCCTCAAAGACACGGGTGTGTCATGGCTCACATATATAGGCTTAAAATCCCTTAGGCTTTACAGTAAGGTTACTGCATTCAAACTGCCTTTGGAGAACGGTGCTTGACTCTCACCTCTTTGCAAGATTGCTGTTTGGTGTGAGTCCAAATTGTGCCAGAAGCTGACCCCCTAAAATTATGAGATAGGTATGCCTGTGCAAGTACTTCCACTGTGGCAATTTTTCACAAAGAATGACAAGGTCAAAAAGACAACGACTGTGGAAAACAGTGAGGTGGACTTCATTTGCCAAAAATCAGACATATATGAGAAGGAAATATACACCACTGTTAGTTTTTGTGAGACTACAGCCCGTGAAAAGAAAAAGATATTGTCAATGCATGATTCAGTTTTTCTTAAAGTATGTGTGTAAAATAGACCAGATGAGTTGTACCTTAAAATATTAAAATGCATCCCCTTCCAAGGAAGGTCTGCTCACTTGGAGAAGCATCTCTACATTGTTGACACCAAAAGTTAGGGAAGTTCAGAGGTATGAAATTTTCAAGGGTGTTGTTAAAATATGTTTCTTTTAAGGCTGGATCTGTACAAACATGTAACACCAGGAGAGTTCAGTAGCTTTAATATGCACAGTAAATAAATATAATAACATATCTATAATTATATGTAATAAATACTCAGTAAATTTCATAGAATGACTACAGTTTTCCTAATATAAAAATGCCTTATTTCAATGGATGATTATTGTTTCCATTCTTGGTCTAGAATAAAAGACATGTGCTCTTTATATTGAGATAATTGCATATATCCTTAGCTGATTTTATTGCTTAAGCCATCCTTGCCTAGCTGAAGTATTACAATTCTTCAAAGTGGAGAAGGGAACACTGATTTTCTCACAGAGTTTGCACAACATTTCAGTAGATTATCTACATTTGAACACATCATCAAGAATTCTTACAATTAATAAACTTCAGAAGCACTTTAAAACTTTGCATTAGAATGGAATAAAAAAATTATCATAGCACAAGCTGCTGTGTACAAAGGACTCTGTCATAATAATGGACGGATGGGATTCACTTCATCTTCAGAAATCTACAGTGTAGCTGTCTTTGAGATCTCATGGATCTTCTAGAAAATAAAGAAAAATAAATGCACTCAGAGAGTGATTCATCTCATTCTAAAAGAGTTGTCTAAAATAAGCAAGACTCCATTTTACAAGTCGCTGTTTCTTTCCTCCCACCACACAGGGAGTCCAGATGACTAGCTCTGATGTAGGTGGCTACAGCGTAGACATTTATAGTTGGGGAAATTAATCCCGTTCCACATTTCTCGAAGGGATGGCCAAAAATGGATGATCAAATAAGGAATAGGAGGCTGCCAGAGCTATACCACAAATAATCATGGAGTGTTTCCAAACTAACAGAAAACCTTTTCCTTTTGTTGTCACAAATAAGAAACCAGGTTTTGAAAAAGGTCGGGCCAGGTTTGTCATTTGATAGTCCCCAGGGCTAAATAGAGGACAAGACTCAATTAGTTTTAAATTAAACAGTTCATTAATGTTATATATGTATATTATGTAAGAGGGGTGTGCTTATGTGTCAGAGGGAATGGTTAAGTAAAGATCTGGCTTTCCCACACTGATGGGTGAGAAGAGAACTGTGTAACAGCTATTCCACTCAGATCTCTGAGAATTAAAAAAATCTATCTCCTTTTTCTTTTCTCGTCTCTTAGGGAAAAGCTTATGTCTAGAGTTGCCAGAACTGCTATGTACTGCTAAAAACTTCAGCTGCAGTAAGAGGGCATGTATGGAGCAAGGGTCTGGTGGGTCTACTCTTTCTCCACTGCTACTGAGAAATCCTGTGTGGCTTAGAGAAGGTGCCAAATTATTGCAGCGAACTTAACTCAAAACTGGCTAAGAGGGAGGAAGTTTAAAAAGAGGTCAGACTTAAAGACATTTTAAAAAAGATCAATGAATAATTGTGCTTTCTTCACCAGCAACATCAAAAAAGAGAAATGACACTGTACTTCAACTTATATTATCTTTCACTCCTATGTCCACAGGCACTTCTTAAATAACCACAGTTTCTAACTCCTACAGAACTTCATTTGGAAACAGAAATTCTGATACATGCACAGAAGAATAAACCTGTTTAAATTCTACCTTATATAACACCTTGAACTGATGGCATGCCTCAAGTAGAGATATACTATTTACTAATATTAATACTAACTTAGCAAAAACTTTAATTTAATAAATAGTAGAAATTTACTATTTAATATAGTTCAAGGAGTTGGAAGTAGCAACAGTTTGTGCTGTAGGGATGGTGGTATTTCAAGATACTTCTTTCACTTCCCCATTACATGATCTGGACTACACAACAGGCAGTGCTGCAACCATACCCAACAGACCTCCCCCAAGAGAAATCCTCCATTTCAGGAAAACATTACGTAGAAATAATGATTGCCTGGAGAAAAATTATTAAATCATATTTGGTCATTCTAAATTTATATCAATAACATAGACAACCATCTTTTTTTTTCTCTTCTCTTCTCTTCTCTTCTCTTCTCTTCTCTTCTCTTCTCTTCTCTTCTCTTCTCTTCTCTTCTCTTCTCTTCTCTTCTCTTCTCTTCTCTTCTCTTCTCTTCTCTTCTCTTCTCTTCTCTTCTCTTCTCTTCTCTTCTCTTCTCTTCTCTTCTCTTCTCTTCTCTTCTCTTCTCTTCTCTTCTCTTCTCTTCTCTTCTCTTCTCTTCTCTTCTCTTCTCTTCTCTTCTCTTCTCTTCTCTTCTCTTCTCTTCTCTTCTCTTCTCTTCTCTTCTCTTCTCTTCTCTTCTCTTCTCTTCTCTTCTCTTCTCTTCTCTTCTCTTCTCTTCTCTTCTCTTCTCTTCTCTTCTCTTCTCTTCTCTTCTCTTCTCTTCTCTTCTCTTCTCTTCTCTTCTCTTCTCTTCTCTTCTCTTCTCTTCTCTTCTCTTCTCTTCTCTTCTCTTCTCTTCTCTTCTCTTCTCTTCTCTTCTCTTCTCTTCTCTTCTCTTCTCTTCTCTTCTCTTCTCTTCTCTTCTCTTCTCTTCTCTTCTCTTCTCTTCTCTTCTCTTCTCTTCTCTTCTCTTCTCTTCTCTTCTCTTCTCTTCTCTTCTCTTCTCTTCTCTTCTCTTCTCTTCTCTTCTCTTCTCTTCTCTTCTCTTCTCTTCTCTNTTCCTCTTCCTCTTCCTCTTCCTCTTCCTCTTCCTCTTCCTCTTCCTCTTCCTCTTCCTCTTCCTCTCCTCTTCTCTCCTCTTCCTCTTCCTCTCCTCTTCTCTTCCTCTCTCCTCTTCCTCTTCCTCTTCCTCTTCCTCTTCCTTCCTTCACCTTAAGCCTCACTGAGCATGTAAACTAATATTTGAGCTGGAGCCATGTGTCATGCTTTGCAGTTCTGAGAAACATATTTTTCTTCAGTAGAAGTATCTCCTACCCTTAGCTGGGGTAATCTGGGGTAATCTGACTGATAGTATGGAAAACTTTAGATTTACCTGCTGGTGGCCATAGTTTTCTTTCAAGGTCTTGTTAATTTAGCACTTTGACTCATCACCATTCTAAAGGAAAAGAAGTAGATTCACTAAGTCCTGTGCACTCAGCACATTACCAGAGTGATCTTAAAGCTGTTGCTGTGAGCAGCTTCTTGGCTCTGCACTAAATACAGGTCTTATGTAATAATACAGAAGAGTCATGCATGACATGTGGCATGCATGACTAAAAATTCATTTGCTAATTTACAAAGCTATTTTAACTCTCTTAATCCTGAAAACAAATTTTCTTTCACATTGGACTGTGTGTGCTAAATCTTATGGGATATCTGTTAAGCTAGTGTTTTTTCCATATCTTTTACATGCTTAATGTACCTTGTATGGGAAGAAAATTTTAATATTTTCCTAGAAAGCTGAATCAGCTGAGTGGCAAGCCTTAAGTAACTGCAACATTTGTTAACTAATTTGCTAAACTGTACAATAAAAGTTGTGATAGGTAGCTTGCAAGATACTACTTTTGCTGCTAAAATATCCTTTGAAAGGTCTCCTTTCCACTGTGAGGGCAAAGAGAGTGAACTTTGCTTCCTACACCTGGTTCTCTGCTGTGTCAGCACTACATATGTGGACAGCCCAGTCAGTTCCAAAAAGCTGAAAGACTAGAGGATCTATCCAGAAACACAGAAGCGGAGTTGTTGCTGGGTCACTCACACAAGCAGAAATATAAAAAACAGAGCAATTTATTTAGGGTGGCTTCACTGATCGTGTTCAACTCAAAACAGGCCTACTGGCCTTGTACTGCTTGTAGGATCTAAAGGAGGTATTTTGTGTGGGAACACATGAGACTCTCTTGAAAGCAAGAAGGAATCTCAGGTTGCAGTGTGTCTATTGATGCATGTGTGCTTAGAACCAGGTCACCCTGTCTTGTCTAAGAAGTGATTTGTGATGATACCATAAAGAATAAAGAAACTGAGTGACCCATAGAGGGTTAAACTGCTGTCAGATAGCAAATCTAGATGATTATTGTCCTGGTTTGAAGGACAGGTGTCTGCTAGGGAAGGCAGGAGCCTCCCTTGGGATGGAGAATGTGAACCCCTCCCCTCCGAATTATTGTAATTTCGAAATTAAGGGGTTCTCAGGCAAAGATATGGGAGTAGAATAACAGTTCTTTACTAGTATTTATAATAGAGCAAACAAACAACAACTCTTATGGCACTAACAACAAAACAGAACCAAGGACTCAGTCCCGACCCCCTGGCCCGAAGGCACTTTCCCCCCTCAGTGCAGTGATGGTCACAGCCAGCAGGGAGCACGTGCTATGGTGGTTCAGTCAGCAGGGGAAAACAAAACGGAAGAGAGGCTTTGCTTCACAAACCTCCTTGGAGCAGTCGATCCCAGTGCCCCAGCAGGATTCCTGGAAAGCAGCAAACTGGGACGGCAGGACGTCTCGGCAGGCGGGGGAGCGGGG
>WEKY01047281.1:0-27903 GCA_013390045.1 Picathartes gymnocephalus
CCAAGGTCAGTGCAGAAGGACAGAGGGGAGGTGATGGCCCAGGTGCCAGAGCTGAGATTCCCCTCTAGTCCATGGTAAACACCACGGTGAAGCAACTGCGCTCCTGCAGCACCTGCAAGCTGTGGAGGACTTGCTCTGGTGAGTAGGTGGATGTACCTGAATTAAGCTGCACTGGGAAACAGAGGAAGCCTCCCCATCATGGGAAGCTGGAACACAATCCTGGCAGGACTAGTGGACCCATGGAGAAAGAGGCCCCTCCTGGAGCAGGGTAGCTGGCCAGACTTGTGACCCCACAGAGGATCTATGCTGGTGCAGTAGTAATAGCCTACATCCCAGAGAAAGAATGTATACTACGGCAGTTCATAAAGAACTGCAGCCCCTAGGAAGGTGCCACGGTGGAAAGGTTCAAGGAGGACTGTCTCCTGTGGATGGAGCCCCAAAGGGGTTCCAGGGGAAGAAATTGAGGAGGAAGGAGCAGCAGAGACAATGTTTGACTAAGTGACTGCAATCCCTGTTCCCTGTCACCCTGTGCAACTCACCGGGATGAGGTAGAGAAATCCAAAGCAAAGTCAATCCCTGGAAGAAGGGAAGGGTGAGAGGAAGGTATTTTAAGATCTGGTTTTATTTTTCATTATCCTACTGTGATTTTATTAGTGAGAAATTTGATTAATTTCCCCAGATTGAGTCTGCTCAGGCTGTTACAGTCATTGGTCTCCCTACCCTCCCATAAACCTATCATATTTCTGACCCCTGTCGAACTAAGAAGAGGAGTGATAGAGCAGTTTGGAGGGAACTCAATGTCCAGCTAGGCTCAACCTACCACATCCCTCAACAACATCTTAGAAAGTCTGAATTCATTGTTCTTTCAAATATTTTGCCTCTTTCTTGAAAAATATATGCCCCAAACTGGGTTCAATATGATGCCCTACTAGTTGGCTAGATTAAATCTTTAGCAAGATTTTTTTGTTAATATGAGCAATCACACTTAGAAGATCCTCTATGTCTTCATCACTAGATTCTTTCTCTCCTTTTCTTTGGATTTAACAAATAAATAGCTGTCAATATGCCACTGTGATATCTGGTTAACATCTGAAAATACACCAATGAGGCAGCATGTTCTCAGTGCAAGCTAATGAGCTAATGAGTCTATGTGTTTAAACTGAAATTTGTGTAATAGGCCTAGAGATCTTGCCCACATTAATAGGCAACTAACAGAATTAATAATATTAAACCAGAAAAGTAGTAAGTTTAACAAGATCAAGTAGCAAATTAAAAATCAAGTTCCAGGCAGAACAGAACCTGTGGATGCATGTACTCACAGATGACAATTTACACTCTAGCAACTAGTTTTTCATACTAATGAGGATGTTCAGAGGAGTCTACCTCAAAAAACAAATTTTAAGCTCTTTTCAAACTCTCAAGGATGTAACACAGTTTCACCTTTGTTGAGAGTTTGGTGATTTCTCACAGGTCTTTCGTGCATCATCATTATTATTTTTCACCCCCACACACTGCGAAACCTTGTGGTCACACAGTCCCTGCTACTAATGCCAGAGAAGTTTTCCCACCTTCAGTCCTGAGTCTTACCAGGTGCATGTTGCAGCTCTAAGAATGTTCCCATCTAGCAATATTTTAAAGCAATTGCTCCAATAAAAACTGTTTCTCATCAGCTGCTAAAAGGTTTCCACTCTGCCCTCTGCAGCATATTTACCTCTATGGAAAGGGACCACTGGAGTCAGTATTAAGTGCAGCTTTGCCTCTGGAGTCCTAAGGGTGCCACATGAGACTACACGGAGCTTTGGAAATTCACTTTCCAAAGCCTGNAGGGGGGGATGGGAAGGGGGCTGAGGAGACAGAGGTGGTGCTGCTGGGTGGCTCCTGTAAGATGCCAGAAGCTGCCCCACTGTCCAACAGAGTCAGTGCCATCAGCCTCCAAGACAGATCTGACGCCTGCCAAGGCCGAGCACATCAGCAATGAGGGCAGCACTGCTAGGATAATGGGGTCAGGGGTGGGAAACAACTGCACAGCCACAGCAAGGAGTGAGAACATGTGAGAGGAAGGGCCCTGCAGACACCAAGGTCAGTGCAGAAGGACAGAGGGGAGGTGATGGCCCAGGTGCCAGAGCTGAGATTCCCCTCTAGTCCATGGTAAACACCACGGTGAAGCAACTGCGCTCCTGCAGCACCTGCAAGCTGTGGAGGACTTGCTCTGGTGAGTAGGTGGATGTACCTGAATTAAGCTGCACTGGGAAACAGAGGAAGCCTCCCCATCATGGGAAGCTGGAACACAATCCTGGCAGGACTAGTGGACCCATGGAGAAAGAGGCCCCTCCTGGAGCAGGGTAGCTGGCCAGACTTGTGACCCCACAGAGGATCTATGCTGGTGCAGTAGTAATAGCCTACATCCCAGAGAAAGAATGTATACTACGGCAGTTCATAAAGAACTGCAGCCCCTAGGAAGGTGCCACGGTGGAAAGGTTCAAGGAGGACTGTCTCCTGTGGATGGAGCCCCAAAGGGGTTCCAGGGGAAGAAATTGAGGAGGAAGGAGCAGCAGAGACAATGTTTGACTAAGTGACTGCAATCCCTGTTCCCTGTCACCCTGTGCAACTCACCGGGATGAGGTAGAGAAATCCAAAGCAAAGTCAATCCCTGGAAGAAGGGAAGGGTGAGAGGAAGGTATTTTAAGATCTGGTTTTATTTTTCATTATCCTACTGTGATTTTATTAGTGAGAAATTTGATTAATTTCCCCAGATTGAGTCTGCTCAGGCTGTTACAGTCATTGGTCTCCCTACCCTCCCATAAACCTATCATATTTCTGACCCCTGTCGAACTAAGAAGAGGAGTGATAGAGCAGTTTGGAGGGAACTCAATGTCCAGCTAGGCTCAACCTACCACATCCCTCAACAACATCTTAGAAAGTCTGAATTCATTGTTCTTTCAAATATTTTGCCTCTTTCTTGAAAAATATATGCCCCAAACTGGGTTCAATATGATGCCCTACTAGTTGGCTAGATTAAATCTTTAGCAAGATTTTTTTGTTAATATGAGCAATCACACTTAGAAGATCCTCTATGTCTTCATCACTAGATTCTTTCTCTCCTTTTCTTTGGATTTAACAAATAAATAGCTGTCAATATGCCACTGTGATATCTGGTTAACATCTGAAAATACACCAATGAGGCAGCATGTTCTCAGTGCAAGCTAATGAGCTAATGAGTCTATGTGTTTAAACTGAAATTTGTGTAATAGGCCTAGAGATCTTGCCCACATTAATAGGCAACTAACAGAATTAATAATATTAAACCAGAAAAGTAGTAAGTTTAACAAGATCAAGTAGCAAATTAAAAATCAAGTTCCAGGCAGAACAGAACCTGTGGATGCATGTACTCACAGATGACAATTTACACTCTAGCAACTAGTTTTTCATACTAATGAGGATGTTCAGAGGAGTCTACCTCAAAAAACAAATTTTAAGCTCTTTTCAAACTCTCAAGGATGTAACACAGTTTCACCTTTGTTGAGAGTTTGGTGATTTCTCACAGGTCTTTCGTGCATCATCATTATTATTTTTCACCCCCACACACTGCGAAACCTTGTGGTCACACAGTCCCTGCTACTAATGCCAGAGAAGTTTTCCCACCTTCAGTCCTGAGTCTTACCAGGTGCATGTTGCAGCTCTAAGAATGTTCCCATCTAGCAATATTTTAAAGCAATTGCTCCAATAAAAACTGTTTCTCATCAGCTGCTAAAAGGTTTCCACTCTGCCCTCTGCAGCATATTTACCTCTATGGAAAGGGACCACTGGAGTCAGTATTAAGTGCAGCTTTGCCTCTGGAGTCCTAAGGGTGCCACATGAGACTACACGGAGCTTTGGAAATTCACTTTCCAAAGCCTGCTGACAAGCTAATGGTGGCCCTACAAGGGGAAATTCGGACAAATTTTTTAGTACTGAAGGCATGGATGTGAGTATTCAGATGCAAAATATGTGCTGGTCTGCCCTAATAACCAGTGGTCATGCTCAACTGCAGCAGTTTGATTTCTGCTGGAGGTGGGGATTAATTGCTGCATAAATTAGAACTGTGTGTTTTGACACAATGCCAAGAATGATGGGTCCTATCCCTGGCTTCAATGCAGTGCTTTTGTCTTGCTCGGCTGCTACTTCAGGCACTGAAGCTGCTTTCACTGACTGGTAATTTGTCTAGAGCAAGATACTCTGAGATGTACAAGGACTTAGAATGACCCTTGAAGGACTCCAAGGCAGGAATAGCAAATATTTCTCCACCTCTCTATTGGAAGTCACACTCCCTCAAGTCTGAGAATTATGCTCCTTTTGTTTATTAAGACAGAACAATTTGTTTGACAGAGAGACCTCACTTCACTAACACCTAACACTATTTATATTTGGTAGATCATTATTGTGGGGAAGTATGAGAAAAACAGTTAAAAGGGAATTGGCAGTTGGAAGGATACCACAAGACATTAGAAACAGTATTTATTAGTTCTCAGCAGCTGATTTTCTTCAGGGCCGGGAGAGTGAAAAGTCTCTGTAATTACTAACTATGAATGTTTACATTATCCAGGGAATTGCAACTTCCCTTTAATTGTTGATAGCAGTTTAGATACTTGAGGCAGGGGAAGTAAAACATGGAGGGAGTAAGATCAGTCATTACAGCCAGCTCTCACTCTCTCATCCTAAGGGAAAACGAGCTGCTGTGAACATAGGGGCAGTACAAGGAGAGTTTAGCTAAAAGCTAAAAACTTTCAAAATGTTGAAAATAAACCATTTTGTGGTATCAAGCTCATTTGAAAAATTATAAAATAGCACCACAGGTTCCCACAGAGAAGATTATATTTCATCTATATATAAGCAAGTGGTTTGGTCCACAGAAAAATTATGCTAGTTCACCAGGCAAAAATCATGTTTGCAATGAATTTCCTTTCTTAAAATCCCCTTAGCACACACAATTCGGTCATATATCTGCCATTTGCATTCTTCTCCTTGTGACCTCTTAGGCAGACAAAATCCCAGCTTTGAACTAGTAACACGTCTTGAATGCCTTAAAATCCCAAATCATGTAACTACTGAAACAAAGCGTTCCTCTGCAGAAAGATATCCTACGCTTAAGAAAGACTATTATATTTTATACATTCAAAACAAACCAAAATACTTTTGAGCATGGAAAAGTTAGGAACTAAGGTGTTTAAAAAACAAAAGTGATTCTGTAATTCTGATTTTAAAATGAGTGAAATTTCTGAAGAATACATAAAGTAATAAAATAGTTCAAACACTGATAATCTCTTATTTCTCTGGAATATAAAGTATGAGCAGAATTCCCATCTGGTTAAGGTAGAAAACATGGGGGTAGAGAGAAACACTAATTACACATTAGCTAAGTTAAACTAATTCACGTGGGACTGTATCACATGAATAGATGAAATAAATATTAGTATTTTAAACGATGGAAGAACTAGTAAACATGTCACAATTTTAAACCCATCTCTGTGATAAGTAGCCTGGATTTGTAAATGCTACAGTAAAAATGAGACTCTAAAAGAGATGAGACCTGGCCAACCTGCATGTAGCTGGTGGTTTGTTTTCAATAGCAATTTAACTGACCATAAAATCATCAGAAAAACAGTGTAAACATCAACTGCCAACAGCTACTCCTAGGAAATTTCTGAAAAAGTGAAGCATTCTGTGAGTGAGTGAGTATTCTGGGGGAAAAAAGATAGTTTAGTTATATAGAAAGACAAATTAAGTCAGTAGAATTGAAGTGTTTGATTGTGGCAAAATGGAAATAACTTTGACATTAAATAATTATACTAATTAAGAGATTCTGCTTCAGATCTTTAACAGGCATAAATCCTATAGCTCTAGCAAAGTTAGGGATAGATCATGGCCAGGTAGATAAAGTTTAGGGATCCAAAGTTCAAAATTTGTTTTTGGAAGAAAGTAAAGTCCAACTTATATTCTTCTCACATTGAATATTGTTTTGAATATTGTTCTTCAGAGAGTTCTCATAATTCCAACAAATTAAAACAAAATTATATTCAACAAGGTGAAACATCAACATTTAGAAGAAATTAGCAATTTCAAGCAAACCTGATAGTGGAATGTCCACTTTTGTGCCCATACACAAAGCTGCTGCTCCTCTCTGTTCCTGAGGTCTAAAGAACGTGTTATGTATACTGTATATAATTCTGTATATAAAAGCTGTTAGCACTATTTTCACCTAGAAAGATAAACATGTTTCTTGATTTTTGATAAATGCCCTATTTTACTAAATTAAATCAAAGCATGTTGTCATAAACAGGCACTTTTAGGATAAGTAAGACACATTACTATGAAAACTCTTTTGTGTATGTGGCTGTGTGTTTAACTTATAGAACTTGTCCTCTGAGAGAGCTTTTAGTAACTTCTTTCAGGGTGTCCTTTTGTAAAATGCAAGTGATCCCATCAGGATATTTAGGTTAGCACTGAGGATATCACCCAAACTGGATATTCAAAATGAAGCTTGTTCCGTCCTTCAAAATTGTGTCTGTGCAACACCATATAAATAACAGACCTGTAGTTTTTGAGAGCCCCACAGAGAGGTTTTGTAATAGGCTTCCAAATTGGATTATAGATTCGATGTTTGTGTAATTTATGGTTTAGCTAGAATGTCTTTTACAAAGACATCACATCCTGATTTTGAAACTATAGGTAATGGAGAGTACATGACTTTTTTATTAGATGATCCCACAGTCAGTTATCTTCACCTTAAGAAAATAAATCTACATTTAAATAGGGACTGAATTTCAGAGTTTGAAATAAGTTGTTCCATTGCTTTGGGCTTCCTTTCGGTCTACTTTATTATCATTCGCTTAGGCAGGATTGAACCAACATTTTGCTACAAGAAAAATTCATCCTGAGAAATTCTTCCATCTCTCACACAATCCTTTTTCCCCAAGAAAATCTCTCTTGTGCAGGTACTTCCAAAGGACTAGTGTGAACCCCACTGATACCTCATCCAAGGCAAAGGCAAGGCAGAGAGCAGATTTTGCCCACATAGGACTTAGAGTATCTGCTGTGTCTCAGCAGAAGCAGAAAGTACCATGAGTTATCTCTCTCCACCCTCCTAACCGAAGGGACAGAGGCATGTGGCACACAGAGGAGTGGCACACCATTGCACCATCAGTATCCACAGAGATTTGGAGAGGAACATTCCTGAATAAAGGGTTGTCTCTGCGTCCAGGCACATTGTGGAGGTAGGGAAAGGAGCATGTGTTATATAGGCAGGTGTGAGATATGAAGGAGAAGGAGGGAGCTGGGCTTCCTCCACAGAGCCAGCTTCAACAGAGCCCATGCCATGTAGCTGGTGCTGCTGTCAGCATGTCAGAGACTGAAATGTTATGATTAATTGCTTAAACAATGTTATGAAGGACCTTCTACCCATCATGGCAAAACTGCATTAAGAAGTTGTGACCACCAAACTCACCCTCCCTGAAGATGCCTCCTGACTGGAGCTTTGGACTGTCAGTTAAGGTGAAGGGAACCTTAGATAAAGGGGACACCACTGTTCACTTATCTCAGGTCTAGGGAGAAATAAACAAGGCTGAGGGAGAAGAATGTATCTACAAGCCAAACCCAACAGCTGTCCTGAAAATCAGCTCTGGATGGGTTTGGGGTGGGGGAGACTATAGCCCACAGGCTCATCTGCTGAGGGCAAGTTTGCACAGACTCTCCTGCACCAACCAAGGTGGGAGGAGGAGAGTTTTGGGTGTGTGGCATAATCTCTGCTCAGAGGCAGTGAACACTCATCCTCCATTACACAAACTGGCTCAGCTGTAAAAACCCCACTCCCAAAAGGCCACATCCATGGGACATTCATGTGAGGGTCAGCTGAGGGGTGTCATAAGCCATCAAAGATCCCTAAAGCACTCCCCAGACTCATTTCTAAGACTTTGCATCAGAGCACTGCATGTGATGCACAGTGATGCAGAGACTGTTGCAAAAGATTGTGTCAAACTTGCCCCCACTCCAGGGTAGGTACCTGGGTGTTTCCACCTGTTTTAAACATATATTGATCCATGAGACTCTATGCTTTTTGGGGATCCCTCACCACCAAGAAGACCAGATAGAGACAATCAGTGGGAAGCCATTGGGATCCACAGAGTGGTGATATTTTCTACATAATCTCAGTCACTCTCTTTCACTCCCCCCCACCTCTTTTCTATTTCTTTCTCTTTCTCTCTCTGTCTCTCACTCTCTTTCTGTCTTTCATTTACTGTTAAATAAAACCCATACTACTGACTTTGGTGTATGGTCTCATTTGCACCTTAATTCACGCAGAGGCATCACTCTAAAAATATTAATAACCGGATTATAAAACCATGTCAGACAGCAGAGAGGACCCAAACTCATTTCCATCACAGCCTTTCTGGGAAGGGAAATTTCCTTACCAACACTGCACAATGTCTTTTACAGGTAACAACTGTAGCAGTGTGTCACGCAAAACAAAGGAAAAGTACTGGTGCTGACTTGCAAGTGGAATAAAATTTTACCATTGTTTTCATAGCTTGCTGTGATTGAAATAACTACTTTGTGTTTTTCCTGGCAATTTCCAATGTGTTTATTTAGATAAAAACATTTAGATAGCTTAGATGGATAGGAACCTTCCCACTCTAAGACTTTCAATTATTTACTTTCCCAGCTAGATCTTTTTCCCTTCATTGCTCAGGTAAATTTCAAACAGCAGTTTTGGCCTACGTACAGCAGATAATGCATGTTGACTCCACTTCTAACAAATTAATGATGCATCTTTGGTAAGACACCATTTTCTGAATATTCATTTTCTCAGAGGGATTGGATTCTTTCTGCTGACTTCAGCAGCATTTGTTCAAAACCACCAACTACCACTACTATCATCTAATTAACACAACATTGGGAAGTGAGGGTTTGACCAATTCTAACAGAATTCTGTCAACACCCAACTGACTAAAAGAAATTCCCAGAAATATGTGAGATGACAAAACATTTTAAATGTTATTAATTTGGGACCTTATAATGTCTGCTGCCAATGAAGGAAAACAGCATGTCTAAATAGCTGTAGGAAAAAAGCATGCATGGTGGGAGGGAGACCTTCCCAAATGATAGCTAACTTAGTGAACTAAATCCCAAACAACACTGTAATTTTGTAATAGATCTGAAGAGGAGGAAAAAATGTGTAAAATCTTCTTAATGAGCATTTAAACACAGAGACCCCAAAGCAAGAATTGAATAGACAAGGGCAAGTCTCAGTGAGCCAAAGTACTGACACCTCGCTGTCTCCTAAATTGGGGTGACAAGCTGTCTACCCCAGGGAGAACAGCGAGCCATGAGCTGATGAAAGTGGGGAGATATACCAGATATAAGTACACCACCATGTTCTAATCTCTTCTGCCGAGTATCTCAGCTCTATACCCCTTGGATTTGCAGAGGCATCTCTAATTAACAGCCTGTTCAAAAGCTGCCCTTAATGCTTCTTTTGCCTTTGATTTTCAGGAGTTTATAGTAGCTCATATGGGTATGATAAGTTATTTACTTGAGTGAAGAGGTATTTAGGTGCTTTGCAACATAGATATATGCTTTAAAGAATTTTCCAAAGCACATACACAGATAATTGCCAAGGTCTCCTAGAAAGCATGAAGTTTTTCATTATCTTGAGACCTACACATTTGTTTAAAAATCTGGACTATATGCTTGCTGAGGTCACTAAACACCACACACAGTGAGCTCTCTGTGAGGAATTAAGTCTCAGGTGGGCTGTGTTTTTTTTGTAGCTGCAACAATATGAGGGAACTGGATGCAATACTGAAACAGAGATGCTAATGAACCTCCTGGTGATAAATCTTTTAGACCAGCTGGTCAGTTATTCTCATTTCAAGTTTTTCTGCATATTCACCAGCCTTTCAAAAATGATACAAACAGGACATGTTTAGAAAACAAAGACATATGCTCAGTAGCCTTAATCCCACAAACCTTGCTAGGCTTAGCAAATCACTGGGCTCCAGAGCAATTGTAAGTAGGAACCCCACCTAGGCATAAATAAGTCTGAATCATCTTCAGAGAATAAGTCAAAAACTCAGTTCATGCCCATTCCCCAGGGACTGGTGCTGCAAAGACTAGTATAAAAGAGAGAGTGAAATAGTTCAGGCAAGTGGAACCATTAGTCACTGGACCACTGATTCAAAACCCCATGAAGATTCAGCAGATTGAAAGAATTAATAACATTATCTTGAAAGTTCATTTCAACCATAGTTGTTTACTAAAGCAAACCTTCAGAAGCAAATATTGGACTGTTTCAGTTGTTTTTGATCCTGTATAAAAAAGATTTATAATTTTGATTTCTATTTCAAATGCTTAAAAATGCTCATTATGAAAATAAATATAGCTCAGCAGGATCTTCACACGATATGTTGATTACAATTCTATGGTATTTATTTAAGACTGTGAGAAATGTCCCTGGCATATTGCCACTACCTTTCACTAGTGTCTACAGTCAGTACAAAGTCTGCCTAACTGCAGAGGTTAAAAAGGCTAAATTTGGGTACATTTACTTGCTGCTTCAATTATTGAGAAGACAGTTGGTCACTAGCAGCTGATAACATTCCTACTGTTAAAGGCCCTTTTATCTCACACAGTAAGGAGAGACTTAGCTTTTTCTATAAATAATCATCTCATGCCAAATTTTGCATTAATTTTAATTAAAAACAAGTACATATAATATCAATACAGAGTGCCTATGCAAAGATGATAAATTACAAACTATTGATAATCAAATAGTACATGTGGCAATACTTGAAAGTATTTATATTTATCATTAACAAGAATCTGAAATAAAAAGAGATGTTTGACAACTCAGACCTATTATTGTATTAAAATTGTGTTCTTATAAGCTCCAGCTTTCTTTCATAAAATTAGTCACATAAAAGCTAATCATTTGATACAACAATATTTAATTTTTTAGCACATCACCAGTAAATTATAAACATTACTTTTGGTACCTTCTTGCATTCTTTTTGTTCTGACTGATACTGATACAGTACATTTCTTGTGGCAAGTAACTGAAATTTTTCAACATTATGATTTATAGTTCTCCATTCTATTGGTAATCTGTTAATTGAATAGTTTGTGTATGTGCATGACTAAGGGGTTGTGGCAGATCACCACCTCTGTATTTTTTAATTTTTTTAATCATCTCTGATGTGGAGAGATTTGTAGGGTTTTATTTGGAAAAATAATTAAAATATGAAAAAATCTGGTTTTAATAGAATACACATTTTGACAATATTTTTATTTTTAATAGTCATAAAATAATCTTTGAATTTACTTGTGTGAGATCTAAGAAATAATCCAGATTTCAGAATGTCATGGTAAAAATTAAAGTGTAATAATTTATGTTAATCTGATTTTCAGAAAAGTTGAGTCCCAAATCATACCAGTTCAGGTAAATAAGAGCAGAGAAGCCATTGCTTTTCTGGACAAAAAAAAATCAATCTATTATGCAGATATGCATTTTTAAATGAACATCCATAAAAACCTCATAAAAGCTCAAGAATAACAAAGAAATTGAACTAATTCTGTTAGCTGATTTGCAGCATGGGCTTTCATTGGTGCTAATAGCAGAAAAAAGGTTAGCATCAAACAGCACCAGGTATTTTCTTATTTATTTTAAATAACACCCTTATTAAAAGCTGTCATGTTACAAGTGAAATGAGTGAATGTCTGTGTATGCATCTGTGTAACAATGTGCAATAATATAGATGTATCAATTCTGTATGTGTTTACATGCACTAAGTAAATCTCATGACCTTTGTTTGAAAGGCAGCAGGGTTTCTAACATTTTTGCTTTTGAATCTGCATAGACCGTTTCCCTTTCTTCATTTCTCAGTCTCTCTCTCTCACTCTCAGGTGAAGGACGTGAGGGCATGTATACTGCTGACAGGAAAAGCTTCACTTAATGAAAATAAAA
This sequence comes from Picathartes gymnocephalus, assembly GCA_013390045.1. NCBI lineage: Eukaryota > Metazoa > Chordata > Aves > Passeriformes > Picathartidae > Picathartes > Picathartes gymnocephalus. The sequence continues at coordinate 11,996 of WEKY01047281.1, forward strand.
CAAGCTAAAGATTCTAGAGGAAAGATACCTCAACACTGAAACTACGCGCATTTGATTTCTGTGCATTTTAGCACCAAACAGATGAAACACTGGTGCCAGCAACTGGAGTGTAGAAAATAAACAGATCGAGAGCTTTTCGCGTGGAAAGATTGCATTAGCCCAGGGAACAACAGTCTCCCCGATACTGCTGAGCCACAGTGCAAAGAGGAAATGTAAATTAAACAAGTGAGAGCAGGTGTATATTACTCAATGACCTAATACCATGGTTCTCATTTCTTAACTTTTAAAGGGAAACATCTATTTGTTGGAGGACAAAAGAATGGTCTTGGTATAAGAGAATATGACATACCTTAAGACTCAGTAAAATATGGTTTATGTTACAGAAAATTCTTCATACACATGAATATGCACATACACAAAATCTGTCATTATGCATTTTGTTTACTTACTTGAAAATAATGAAAAATCATAACAGAGTCAAAACGTTCTATGAGGGGGTGTTTAATTAATTCACACAAGAGTTTCACACAAGAGAAGCAATCTTTCCAATTTTGTAAGTGATATTATGTGACCACATAAAGGGTAACGGCAGACACCCTTTATTCGGCATTACATTTTATCATCATTGTGGGACTTTTGCCTCTGTAATTCCTAGGGTTCATCCCACTTCTAAGCAGCCATCTGCATGGCTCTATTCCACATTGCTACAGAGATCACTCCGTCACAGGCCAGCAACCTACAAGGAAAAAAACTGGGAAATGGGTTGGCCCGGCTCAACTGCATTCAACGGTTTAAGGAGAATTCCTTAAAATTTTCCCATGGCACTTCAGATTACTTTAAAATTTTTGCATGCTGACATTATCTTATATAGAGAAATCTATTCATGAGTTGTGTGAGCTCTCTTACAGGAAAACCCCACAAGCAGATGCAGCCAAAGGAGGGGCTGTTTCCCTCAAAAAGCAGCCAGGGCCTCCAAACTCCCCACAGTCTGAGCTGAAATGCATACATAGAAGCCAGATGGATCTAAACATGGTGTCAGAACAGACCAAGATTTGAAAAGAATCCAAGGGAAAGTTATTACACTATTTTCTTGGAGTATTAGAGATAACTAATGGATACACTGTAGAAAAAGGATTGACTGTCCCTCAGCTTTCTCTTTTCATCCTGTGCAGGTTTAATAACACTATCACTAGCTCATCTTCTGAGGAATTCAAAGCAAATAGCTGTTATAAAATAACAAATAGACAAAGGTCATTAACCTAAAACTTTTGACATCAACAGGCCTACTTGTATACATGAGTATTGAGCACCACAGAATATTAACTAAGTAATATTTAAACTATAAGGTGACTATATGTCACCTTAAAGCAAGAGTCTATGTTATTGAATACTACTAACCTTTAGACATAAATCTGTTTCTTGATCTCCGCATTATCCTATAATGACTTCTTTGGACTTCTTTCAGCACCATCCAGTACCAGAAAAAGTAAATCATATATCTATACTTTTTCCAGTTTTCATATGCAGCAAATACTTTCCCTTGGTACTGGTATCTGTGGTACCAGTCCACAGATAGGACTTGTTCATGTCCAGATCCTGTTCAAAAAGGAGAAAGCTTATAAGCTGGTGAATTTATTGATGTATTTGAATATTTGCTGGTAGTAAATAAACAGCTATTTACTGAAATACATGCAATATTTTAAATCACCAATTTAACTAGCTACTAATCTAAAACACTAGCCAGGAAACTACATCTATCCTCCTAAAACTAAAAGCACTCCCAGTCCTCCGAAGACTGAAAATATCATGCAAATAATATTTGCCAGTACAGTAATCTACCAATTTTACCACCTTTCAATTACTGATTTTACTTGTTTCACAACGTGGAAATGCTTGGCTTCCCAGCAGGTTGTATTATTCAGCACAAGAAAAGATAGGAGAACATTACCTGAGCAACATGCTTACCGAAATCCCACTGAATGGCCTCACTAACTTGCAGGGAAGCAGGACTATCTATTTGACTTAATTGTTCCTTTCAAAGCTGGAGAGAGAACTCAGTAATTCCAGATATATCCACCTTAAGTCAGTCTTTTGTTCCAGTGTGTATCACAGCTACCTCATACAGCACAGAAATTACAGAGCTTCTCTACTGGAATCAAACACAATTAAGAACAAAGGCTGTTTTCAAAGTGACATGTTTAAAAAATAGCACTTACAATATAATTAATGGAGCTGTGAATTAACATCATTACTTCCTTTCTCAGACCAAACTATAACCTGAAATAAATACATGCTGTTTCCAGTGAATTCCATAAACAATTTACATTTGCAAACATGCACACATTATTTAGTGTTTTAGAAAAGCAGTCCTGTGCCCTTCTTTATGTCAGAGCCTGATATTACACCTAAATTCCAATAGACACAGTTTTGTCAGATTATTGGATCTCTCCAAGACACTTAGTTGACAACTAGCAATAAAACTACCACTTTACCTTTTTTCTTCATTCTGTTAATCCAGATATTTCAAAATTGACATGGAATGGGAAAACAAACAAACAAACAAACAAATGTTCAAACAAACAAACACTGGAACAGTGGAAAACAGCTAAAACAGGCAAGGGAAAATTATGTTTAAAGGCAAAAAAGGTTTAAAAGTTTTAAAATCACTTTATTCCTTTCTCACTTACCTCAGTGATTATCCTCAAGTGTAAGTGTGGTCTATAAGACCCATATGTATGTATTTAAAATGTGGAAGATACAAGTTCTGTCTCTTAGCTGTTGTAACACAGTAAAACCAAATATCAGTATCTCATGACTTTGGGTCACATTGTATCCATGAACACAGAAGGACTATGTGCAGGAAGGAAGTACCACTATCTACCTTCTGAGGAAATCTGAGGGCACAATTTTGTTTTGCAGCCCTATGGAGCCTATCCGAACTGGCAACCCTGGAGCGAGCAGTCCCACTCCCAAAACACCTGCCTGTCTGCAGGGGTATGTTCCTAAAATTTTCTTGGACCTTGGCTGTGCAGCCACATGTGATGGAGCCAACAAAAATAAGGCACGATTTTGCAGGGCAGTGTTCTGATGTATGAGCTGAAGCCAACTGACCCTGCAGCTGTCTAACTGCAATTTCCAGTCAAGTGGAAGGGGCCAAAGACAGCCAGGGGAGAGGGACTGCCGCTTTCAGAGCCAGTTCCTTTTGATGTGAAACCTATGCTAAGATATAAGAGCTACCAGGGTGTGATGTAGTGGCAGTACCCAAAGCTGGGACAGGTCTAGGTCTCCAGCCTCCTGACCTAAGTAGCTGGAGAAGAAACAACATATGTAGTCGTGAGAGGGTGAGAGAACCAGACCAAGGCATCTGTGTTTTAGGTACCTAGGTCATTTGTTCAGTGGGAATGTGCCTAACGTCTAAATGATTTCCTGAGCTGCAACCTCGGTGAACTTCAAAGAAGAAAGGCTATGCTGGGAAAGGAAGTTGAGAAAGCAGATGCAGAAAGAAAATATGATGTTGGCAGAATTTAAAAAAAAGAAAAAAGCCTTTTTATCCCTGATCTTTCTCCACAGGGGAAAAAAAAAGGAATAAACAATCCATATTTCCTGATTTATTGGCAGTCATTGAGTTGGCTATAACATTTACCATTTACAACCTTATGCTGGGATGGCTGTTGTGCCAAACTTTTCAGAGCAGAAAATTGAGAGTAGGACTGACACAACTATGGTTTCCTCTTTCTTTTTCTCACCTTTTCCCCAAACACCCAAACACCAGTATGCACACCAAAGACAATTCAACCTATATTGTTCATAGAATTAGCGTACCCACTACATTTTGCTACTCTAATTATCTGCTTTGTTTTCCTCTGCCTCTGATTCCCCACCTCACCAGATCAAGTATATTGTCATGTACCATTTGCAATTGCTGGAACACAAAACACTAGCATACATTTCCCAAAATTATACATTTACAGTAAATGTACCAGCTTTTTAGCATGGGTGACAATGATGTACTTTAGCTACAATCAAGACCATCAACAGATTGTACAGCAATCTGTCACACATTCTCAGGAGGAAGAAATTGGCAACTCACTACACTGAAGAACAGTAATCAAGCATCTGGAATATTACAGTACAAGTAAATTTTGTATGATCTGACCAGTTGAAGCAATTTGTAATAATGACTTTTTAAAAATGAGCTTTCCAACAAGACTCTGCAATAAGCTTAGGCTCCTATTGTCACCAGAACACTTAATGCATATGACTCTCTGATCAACAGTATCTCTCATCTATTTTACCAATGACACTGTTCAAAATTATTTGTACCTGAAATAGATGCATTTTAATGGAAAAAAATTAAATCCCTGGGTTAATATCCTGTTTTTATGGATGCCTAATGCTTGGGAAGAACTTTAAGAATGCTCAGTAAGCAAAATATTTGTGTCATTTTCTGCACCACTGGCAAATAATAACTTCTTTGTCTCACATGAGGAAAATTATTTATTGAACAATCTGAAAAAAATAGAAAGGCTGTCAAAAAGTAATCCAAAGGGGGAAAATAATGTCCTCTGGTCTCTATCACTCTAAGCTTGGACCATTTCAACAGTTCCTCTTGTTCAAAGGAAACCAACAAGAAAACAATGAAATGAAGTCTGAATATGATGTTTAATTCCTGAAAGTACAAGTTATTAATGTTCTGAAGTGAAGCTCTCAATATAGGAGCATATGCTGACAAGGATCCCAGTCAATAAAACTGCTAAGATACTTCTAACGTTGTATCTCTCAATCACCCACAAACAAAAAACAAAAAACAAACTTAGGGGATACTATGATTTTCTTTCAAGAAAAATGTTTTAAAAGGGAGACAAAATTAAATTCAAAAGTACCCCATAAAATTATTTTAAAATTAGTTATGTACAATTACATTTTTTCAAACAAACTTAAAATTATTCCTACCTTCTAATTCTGAAAATATGTATGCAAAATGGAGACTTAAACCAAAAGTTTGGGGCAGTCCTTATGAAGGATATAATTTATGATTAAGGTATAGAGTTAAGAAATAAGTCACTTCAAACCAGCAATACTTATGAAATATATAGTAAGATGAATTAGATTTATTAATTAACTAAATCAATAAATTAAATTATTTATTGCTAAGCTTTAAACCTGAATAGCAAAGCACAGACTTGCAGAGCCATAAAGCCATTGTCTGACCCAGTTCTCACAACTAGTTGCACCTGTGCAGGCAGAGGACTAGAAACAGCAGAGGGTATGAGCTAAATGAAGGAATCAGAGTAGTCATTCACTGTTCTTGCTCCTCATCTTGCTTATTATTCTTCTTTCTGAGCGCAAATCAACTTCTTCAGAGAGTCATGTTAGTCCTAAACAGGAAGATCCATGCTAGGCCACATTATGCACAGGAATAGAAAGCTGCTATACTTTTCCTTCCCTCTAGTCCAACAAATGAATTAAAGTTTCCCATCACTTCTGTTGATCATAGTAGGCTGAAGGAAAAGCCTTACTCAGAGATGTTAATTTTCTTGTGTACATACTTGGAAGTGGCAAACCTGGCAACAGACACACATTCACTACCAGATTACAGGCCTTTGGTGTCTCTCAGGGTCAAGAAGAACATCATCTATAAGAGAATCTTCACTTGACTGATGAGTAACTCATTCACAGCTCACTATTGTAGGACACCTAGGAAAGCAGATGTGCCTCTGAGCAGGAGCCTGCCTTACACCCAGCACCTACCCTCATACTGTATCTTCAGAATTCTGCAGACTCTGTCACATCCGTCTCACAGCATCTGTTGATCCCTCTCAAGAGATCACTGGATCAGTTTCATAAAAAGGGCTACAGGAACACCTCTGAAATCCTCCCTTGCTTTTCTTGGAGTTGTCTTAGTGCTGATGAGGGGCTGCTAAAGATAAATGCAGCTTAAGAAGCACCATAGTTTTCAAGGGTGCTCATTCTGTCATTTGAGTTTAGCCAAGCTCAACCCTATTGCTTAGCTAAGCTTTGCTAGATCCGCTCTTATTGGCAGATGATCCCAAACAGGAAATGAAAACCCTAAAAGCTTTATGAATTATCAGGCTGAAGCTGGGAAGACTTCAGTCATAACACTGAATGTAAGGGAAGAACAGAATCTCAAAGATGTGATGTAGAGGAGTGACACAAAAGCTCCTTTGTGTTCACACACACCTACAGAAGGCTCTCTCCTGAATAGCTGGAGTTATCTGGAGTACAGACTCCTGTGAAATAGGGTTACATCTACTTTTAGGTCTTGTTCAGAGCAAGGATAACATTCTGGAGCAAGGAGAGTGGCAAACCTTGGACCTTTCAGTTTAAGCCTTGTTTTTGCATATTAGCACTGACAGACAGCCTGACTAAGCTGCAGGTACCTTTCTTCTGAACTTTCCTCCTCCTGTTTGTGAGTACCTGCTGTTGTGTTTAAAAGTGTGTCACAGAGTGACACACTCAGAGAGACTCAGAACACCCACCACTTATTCTGACTTGGAGATCTCACTGCCTGCAGATCTTTAGGGTGCTTTGTGGAAGCTGAGGCAGGGGAGGGGAAGATGAAGCAGTAGCATATTGATTACGTTTCTGGAGACATAGGACAGTTATGCTGATGGAGAAAAGAGGGTCACCAGAGCATATCTGGGGAGTCAAACAGCCTAAGGGCTTCAAAGTGACTGGATATTGTTCCCAGTATGAACAGACACTGTGGGCAAATTCCAGGGGAAGTGATGAGAAGGATCAGGCAGTGCCTAGGGCATCAGCACCTGATGTGAGCACTGCAGAGGAGGTTGGCCACAGGAAGAGGAATGAGGCACTGAATTCCTGGCAGGGAGCAATTGCTTTAACATCAAAACACCGAGTACTGCAGTACCTCATTTCTTTGTTGTTACAGTCCGGAAGGCTCTACATGGGTAATCCCTGCTCTGCTGCCTGGCCAAGGAGGAAGCTCATCACATATGACCTCTGATAGATGCTTCTTCCCTGCTGTAAGGGAACATGGAAAAGTGTCTGTCAGGTGGGACATCCACAGAGCCATAACTAATCCCAATACACATGTAAAATGCCCTGATAGCTCCCTAAAAGAAAGAACTTCATAGAGGGAGCCTGAATAGCTGCTTGAGGAGCAGAAACTCATAGAATACATTAGGATACCACCTCTCTATGATAAAGGATAACTGACTGGGGGGGTGTCAGTAACGGTGTATACAGGCAAATGTGCTGCTTTTGTGATGCTGTTCTGCTTTTGAAGCTTGAGCAACTATAACCAGCTATTTGCATCTATTCAAAGGGGCGTAAACAAAGACCATGAATACAGAACTGGAAGATCAAAGATGGACCAAAAAAATTAAGGGAAATCTTGAGTTGAGAGGTAAAAAAAAAGTAGTATATAGAGTTATCTCAGTATTGAGAGCAGCACTAGAAGGGTTAGACCAGTCCTATTTTGAGACTGGGAGCAGAAAACAAAGACAAAAAGGCTGCTGAGAGATGATGGAACAGTATGAGGGTCTTCACGTATAAGAAGGAATGAGCAGCTATGGTTCTCCCTTTTGGGAGGAGGAGAAGAGCAGGAAAAGCAAAGACAGTTGGAGCTTAAAGAGTGTGAGAAAAAGAAGAGGGAAAAATTCCTGAGCCAGCCAGCTTTCTGATTACAATGTTAATGCTGTGCTCCCTATGATCTTGAACAGATTTTAGAGGGCTGAAATGTTGATTCTCATTTTGCAAAGCAAGTACTTCCTGATGGGGTTTTCTGATGTCACTAGAAATTGAGTCATTAAAACTTACCAAGTGCTTTTAAAAACCAATCTGCATATTCATTTTTATGGATTTTATTATATTTTATAATAGATTAAAATGAGTGTTTTTCAATTTTATTTGGAGGAGATCTCACTGCTATTAATGAATTTCCATTGCTCAGTGTATTGGAACCAACTTTAAATATTTTATCATACTTCAGAAATGACATAAATATTCCCCAAACCATTTCATTAGCATTTAGAGGAAAACAAAACATAAATTTGAGTTCATAGTTAGTTCCTTAATACTCTTTCATTAAATGACCTCTAAAATATTTTCCATACACAATTTATTTCTTCACAATCTAAAATGTAACTGCTGTATAGTGTTTGTTATTAAACATTCACAAAGAAGGAGGAAGCTACTTTGTTAATGTAGAAGTTAGTAAAGTGTGAATATGAAAGACTCAGCCCTATGAATATGTTTGTTTATTGAGTCTTTATGGGCGGGACAGGAAAATCTGACAGAATATTGCTTAAGAAATTTACCAAGGGGTTATAATTTTTTGGTGATTTTATGATATATTCATTCATTCAAGAGCACAGCCAAAAGCAGAATTGCTAACATCTCTCATGATTTTTCAAAATTATTTTAGAAATGTGAACTAAATGTGGATATTGTTACAGTTTTTCCATTATGTGTGAGTATAGTAAAGTAGTAAAAAAAGCTCTTTATTTACACCATAGCTCAAGAGTCCTGCTTACACAGGACATTTTTATCCTATTCCCTGCTTAACAATTGCAAATATAATGCTGATTCTTCAGCTGATATAGTAAAGGACAAGCCATGTTCAACACCATGTCAGCTAGCTGCACTTAAACTCATTGAGAATACAGCATCAGTTTGAGGGTATGATAGGATTACCAGAACTTGTCCTTTGCTACACTGCCTGAAAAATTCCACCAAGATCGGTTAGCTGACTTGAGCATTAAAAATTGTATTTAGGGGTGATAATATTTGTGCTCTTTCAAGCTGTATTTCTTTCACTCAAATAGGACTTTCTTCACCAGAAGGATTCATTGAGTTTCAAAACTGAAGTATTCTCTCATATTTTATTAAGAGCTTTGGTATGGTAAGATACCATCACAACTCTCTGAGACACGAACTTGTGTTGTTTTCTCTTAAAATAAATTCCTTCACTTTGCTACATTAATTCTCTGTATTAACTGAGAATAAAAAAAAATAGAGCTGCCTTACTGTTCCTGTTGCACTTCACTGCCAATTCCTCCTGCCCTCCCTTCTGATGGCATATTCCCACCCACATCACTGAATGTGCAGTGAGGCACTCATGCCTAAGTCTTAGTGCTCTGCAAGTCCTGCTGGCCTTTCACTTTTGCTCTGCTTTCATCTGTCACCCTAATATATTATCCTGGGGAATCTGAGCCAAAATCTGTTCTCAGACACAGGAAAGTTAACCTGAAGGCACTGTGCTGCAAGTGCTGGCTCACATTCATGTCCCCAGCTGCCCTTCTCAGATGGACATCACCCTGGGAGCTGTGGGGCTCGGGTCCCGCAGGGCAAGAACTGGCAGTGACTGGCAGGGACAGTCACTCACGAGCAAAGCACACGGATAACCTCATTAGTAACTCTGTGAGTCACAGCAGAACTGCTTCAGGATGCCAGAGCAACAGTGGGATCCATTTAGCTGCTGTAATGCCTAAAACACTTAAATGATGGAATAATTTACCTTCAATCTTTCTGCTGCTAAACTGTGGCTCCTTCCTAAGAATAAAAGAATACAGCAAGTATCAGCAACAGTGGCTCCAAAATACTTTAATAACAGGTCACTGCCTAAGAAGTTTTAAGGATTTTTCCTTATATGCTTCTTTTATTCTATATTGGAACACTATTGACACTAAACGCATAGCCAATGGCTGCACTAGTGGTCCGCAGAAAACACAGACAACCTATATTAAATCCTACTAGAAACATAATAACAAAATGAAGTTTTCCAAGAAACAAGATATATTCATTAGAAGGTTCCAAAATTCAACTGATAACAAAAGCATTCTGCTTAATTTACAGATACTAGAATAAAAGAAATATACGTATCAAACAGTTGTACTTTTGGCCTTGCCAAAAGAACCTTTAAACGTAGTAATTGTAATCTTTCAGTTATATATATTTCATCAGAAAATGCCTATTCATTTGAATCAGGAAAGAACTGACCTTGGAAAACCTGTAAAATGACATGCAAAGAGTTTAGAAAATACCAAAACATTCCATCATGGTGCACTGAAATTTTAAAATTACTTTTCCTGAACTAAAAATAAGTTTAGATAATAAAAAAACACAATGTTTAAAAAAACTCCACAGACAAATAGAAACGAAGTATTTGAAGATATTAAATAAAGCACTTCAATTGATTTGGGCTATTTTCCTTATTTTTGATTGTGAAGACTCTGAGATTTTCATATTGCATTCCTTTCTTGAATAAAACACATTTCACACTCCAAAAACTACACCAAAAAAAATCTTTCTACTCTAAATGAAAATCCATACTTTAGAGAAAAACCTTGTAGCTTTGTCTCCTTGTCCTGGTGAAGGACTACCAAAATACTCTAGGAAGCTCCATTGTACTTCAGTGTTCAGAACAGTTCAGCTTTCCCTGACTCTTTGTTCTGCCTTCACCATGTAAAGCTCTCCAGTTTCTTTGTTTAAGATTACTTTAAAAAAGCAATTATAAAGAATACTATTTCTATGCTTCAAGTATTCTTCAGTCAACAGAGGTTACAATAACTATTTTTTTTTAACACAGACGCTGAGCAAAAGGCCTGACCTTGCTGCTTCACAGCTCTGGAAACAGCTGATCTGCTAGTTCTTTCTGAAAGGATGCAGCTTGCTGAAGTAAATGCAATATCACAAGGCTTAGAAGTACAATTGACTAGTACATATACCATCTGTGTGAGTACTTCAGTGGATCCCAGCCTTCTGATGATGAATGTATTTTTCTTGTGAACATGCTAATGAAGATGCTAAGTAAGGATAAGTATTACACAATGGAAAACAACAGGCTCACAGAGATAAAAATACATCCATCAATGCATATGTGAAACTGCAAGCTGCCTTGAATCCACTTGGTGAAATTAATCCAAAATAATAAACACACCATTTACAGTAATTATTAATCTTAGAAAGATCACTAGGAGTGGGACTGAGGAAGAGTTTTCTTGTATCAGAGAGTCAAGAGCCACTGGGATATTTGTTCACAAGGAGTGGTTTTTTTCTGAGATGATCTGGAAAGGTTATTTAATAAACATCCTGCTACTGTGGCCACAGTGTCTCTTGATCTCTTCCTGTGGAAAATTTTAGCTATGACCTTTATTACAGAGCTTATGTTTTTAATGGAATGAAGAAATATTTCATGCCCCATGAGATGTATAAATAATGTGTGGCACAGATGATCCTGTGGAACCTTCAAACTTGGCATGATTGCTGAGACTTACAAATAATTAGATCTGATGATACAGGAGACTATTTCCAGACCTATATTCCTGTGCACTTTCTCTTTTGTTCTGTACCTTCTCACACGTCTTACTTTTGTGGAAGAGGTGGCTCCTCACACCGTACTCAGTTTTAGGGCTAAAACATTAATCAATGAAGGAGGTCTTCATTACTACTATCAGAGCTGTTGCTTCTCTTTTTGCTTTTTCCTGCAGTCCATAGGGACGGATTTCATAGCCATGGACACTGAATCAGTAGCAGTTGACTTAGGACATTGGAATTTGATTCTTCAAAATGTTGAACAGGCTAGCCCTTATTCAGCAATTTATATAAATAACTGCTTAACCTCAAACATATTAATAATTACAGACTTCAAATAAAGCTTTACTTTGCATATGAATATAAACTATGGTTAATTTACTTTAGTAAGGTACATAATGTAGTGAGAGTCTTCTTTGTATGATAAAAGCCTGTAGCACTCATTTAAGGACTGATCTATAAATCTTTAGTTGATCATGGCAAACCAATCACTAATCTGGTGGATTAATGGAAAGAAAACAAAATTATTACTTATAGAATTAAATCTCAGCCTTGGAATTCAAGACCTACTGGATTTCCTATATCCTGAACTCTATTAAATTATGGCAAGGACTACCTTTTAATGTTATTAAAGAACTCTGGTGATGAGATAAAATAAATGTAACATGTATATGTATATATACACACATAAATCTGCTATATATATATACATATATAACGTGTATAAACATGTGAAGCATATTTACTTGCTACATATGTAGCTGTTTCATCTAATTCCTGGCAAAATAGAAAACTACTGGTCAAAATGTATTTTAACGATTCATTTCTGATTCTTCTTCATTTGGTAACATCTTCCCTAAATACAAATGGGAATTGATAGTATGCTGTCTAGTACAGTATAACTTGGTAAGGTTTTTGGATAGAATATGGAAGTATAAGGAAAAATGTGCTGCTGAAGTCCTAGGGAAGCCTTTGGTGATGTAGCACTTCTTCCAGGGAGTCTCTGCCATCCATCAAATGAAAAAAAATATATGCTACCTCCACACAAAGAAAGCTTCTGCTGTATCCTAGAGAGAACACTCTTCCAGAGAAGTTTCATCTTTTTTGGCCCCTTAACCCAAATTTGTGTGAACTTCATGCTTTGCAGTTTGTTTGAGAAAGTGTAGAAAATATGTCAGAGTGCTGATCAGAAATTAGTAAAAGGTGCATATGCATGACTAGAGCAAATGTTATCAATGTCAGGCAGTATATTTGGTTTGGTGTGTTCCCAAAGATTTCTATCACCATGTCAAGTTTCTAGTCTAAACAGTACTATTAGATTCCTTAAAGATGTAAATTGCTTCTTACCTTTGAAATATCCTTGCAAATAATTCATGTCATCCTTAAGAGAACTACTTTTGACAGAAATATGTGGAATTTGTAACTGCAAGTTTCATGTTTGGCTCAATTGTAGCATAAAATATCTAAGGGAAAAATAAATGTAAGCATATGTCATAAAAATTATAATGCCTTTAAAGGGGAAAGTCCTCTGTATAAATTTGTGTAATCCTTGAGAATAGAGCAATCCACCCTCTCTAAGTGAAATGACAGCAATGCAATCCACCCTCTCTAAGTGAAATGATAGCAATAACTGTATAGCTCCAGAATTCTTCACTTGCAAATGACTTTTGATGAAGAAAGTATCTCTCATAATATAGGCACTCAATAGTTTGGTATTAAATGTTCCTTAAAATGCAACTGTAAAAACATCTAATATAATACATTTATTTATTCTTTTTTTTTAATTTTAAGCCAAATCCTTCAAAAGTCAATACCTTGAAAGTCCTTCACACAAAAGTGATTTCCAAAGAATCCTGAAACAGTCACATTCTTCTTAGACAAGTGTTCACAAAGGCCATTATTTCTGCAGACATGAGTACATAGCAACAAATTAAAACAACCAACTGTCCTGTTTCAGGTGGAAAATTACTTCCTGGGAATTTTCTTTTAACTATTATAAAAGCTTTGAACAAACTTACTAACCTCAGAAAACACCAATGTCTAATTACATTCTCTCACCTTCACTGTTAAGCTCCATATAATTTTTTTTCTCTTTCTCCTCCTACTTGTTTTTTACAGAAATTACATATCTCTTCACACCTTTGCCTACTCATTTTTACCACAAATACAGTTTTGAAGAAAATTAGTCATTAAGTACTGTATTACAGATTCAAGGAAATCATCACCTTTACCATTCATCAAGAGGCAGTTGTGTGCTGGTCTCTCATCATTATGCCCACCTTGACCTAATTATTTTTAGATTTTTCCCACGGATAAACTCCATAAATTAACCAATGTTCAGTAGATTTTAAACTCCTCCTAACAAAAATATATATCAGAAACTGTTTTGTTCCACCTTCTCTGACTTTAGACAATTAATTCAGATTAGTTTAGATACCAAAGATGCACGGCTCTGAATAATTCTTTGAGCAATGGTTTTTCTAATTGTCTGAAGTCCATGTGGTGAGGGGTTATAGGCACATGCTTGCAGTTGTATTGCAAACCAAGACTTAGTGTTTGAAGCTGAAAAACTTTTTTGTCTCTGTCTTATGAATCCAAAATTTTCAGAAAATATTTTTCATAAATGGCAGAGAGTAAATGTATATTTTTCTAACTTTTCCACCCCAGGATCATAAAAAAACATTTAGTAATATTCTTAATTCCCTGAGCTCTGCAGCTACTGTTTTGCAAAATGTATCAGACACCGTCCTTAACATAAAGTCTTTGAATTTTCTTCACAGCTTCAATGCAGGATCAGGTCAGGCTTTTCACAGATATTCATGGATTCTTTCAAATTTTTACCTCCACTTCGTAGTTTGTGGAACACCACCCACATAAAGATTTACTGAAGTGATAAGACCACTAATTAGACAGCCTGACATACAGCTCACGTTCCCATATGAGCCTTGGGCAACATTACAATTACTGTGAACTCGGAGCTGAATCTGGCACTATTTCAAGGTGGAGCACACAAGTTTGTCTGCATAGAATCTCCAGAGACTGTGAACAATTAATAATAGTGATTATATATATAATATGCAATGTCTTACTTTTCAGACATCTAAAAAACTTCAGAGAAGCTAAAAGCCACCCTACTGTATCTATTCCATTATTTCCTGGTTGCCCTCCCTCACTGGAAATTATCAAGGCTTTAGGCCCATGTGGAGAATCCTTCAGAGATCCATATCCTCACTAACCATCCTTCCTGCAGCTGAGAATCCCTTGCAGCAAGAAGGGAAACCACTGGGAGCCCAACACTACCCTGCTCTACCCTGCCCCAGCCTATAACATCCACTTGTCTCTCAAGACCTGCACAATGTCTCGGTGCCAGCTCCTGCCACAGTATCTTCTAACACAGAAATGCTATAAATAGCCAATTTGGAGGATGCAGTCAATTGAAATGAAGCAAGGATGTATCTTCTATTACATCTACTGATACACTTGAAAAAAAACCCCAAGCTTTAAAAAACACGGATTACTTTCCAATTAAAACTGAGATTTTGTGTTTATTATAAATCTATGCAAACATTTTTTGCTGTAACCTGATAAAGAGTTCATCTTTATGAGCATGGATCTCATACTAATTTGCTCCCAACATTCAACATTTGGAAAAATTGAGCCATTCACTTTCAATATTTGAACTGTCCACTGATGGGGTTTTTAATTTACCTGTACTTGCACATATATATTATTTGTAAATATAAAGGTCACACTTCTTGTAGTTCACACTTTCTGCTACAAAATTCTAAGGCAATAACCTCAATTACTTTCTGGGTATGTCTTAAACTAACGTAGTGCTTTTCCAAAAACTTCTCAAAATATTAGACAATGACCAGCTGACAGGAATAATTGGGAGCAGCTGTAATTTGATGATCAGTTTTTCTAATGTACTTTTTTTAAACAGATTTCTGTTAATGAAGGCAGAGGAGGATAGCTATGAAGCTGTGATTTTGAAATGTGAGAAGTTCTGCACTATCAAATTAAAAATAAAATACAATTTGTATGTTTTATGTAATAGTTCAAAGAATAACTATTTTTAGGTAACTATTTTTTTTACTGATATAAACTTGAAAATCTAATATTGAAACTGTGGGAGATTGGGGTTCTGCTAAAGTAAGAAAAAAAAAAAAATTGTGGTCTGGGAAGCAAAATCTGTGGAATAAGAGTTATTCTAAAATAGTAATTAGAACTTGCCAAGCAAAGTCACCTAAACCAAAATAAGGTTTAAGCTAAATGGTATTCTTATGTTATGGAGAACACAAATTCTTGCAAGCAATGAACATGGAAGCAGACAAACACACACTTCAAATGAGTCTTCAAGAGTTCCACTAAAGCCACTTCATCAAAACAATACAAACCAAATCATGAACCAATACTTGAAAGAATATGTAAGGCAGTAAAGGCAAAGAGAAGAAAACCCCTTAGCTCAAAGATCACTTCATAGGCACAAGGCACAGAAATGCAGCAGCAAACACAAAGAGCCTTGTTCCAAAACATGTGTTGGTTCTTGATCACTGTCTTGGCAGTGTGGTGCCAAAAGCAGTTATGTCATTTTCAAAAAAAAAAAAAAA
>WEKY01047281.1:27946-53873 GCA_013390045.1 Picathartes gymnocephalus
AAAAAGCCTCATGGTTTAAAATTTATGTTGATATCACTTAGGTTTATAAAAATGCAGTCCAGGTTAACAAAAAATGCAAACTTAATCTGAGAGAAAATAAATTGAAAAAGATAGAATTTGCAGCAGTACTGTAGGGGAAAGTATCTATTGGTACATATTCAAAGGAACAAGTATGTCTACTGAAGGAAAAGGAAGCTAAAACAACTGAGGAAGAGTTTGAGGTGACTTTCTAGGTGGATATTTTTCTCATCAGATTATAGAATATAGGTAATGGAGACCAAACTTTCACCTTGTTCCAAGGGAAAGGATGAGTATCAGAAGAGGTTCGTCACTTTGGGAATCAAAGAACAAATAATGTCATGTTTATGCTGAATATAAAATATGCTAATCTGGGATATTTTCTGGTAATTGGGAGAGATTTTTGAGAGAAGAGTAAGGCTAATTTTTCCTAAGGTAAGAAATACATTGCATATAAGCCTGTAGCCACCCTTCAAAAAATACCATGTACACTTGTGCAAGTTCAATTTACCTTTTAGGTGACTCTTGCACTGCTATTCCCATTACATTCCATAGTCAACATGCTGAAATTTCAAGAGACAAGCAAGTATGTGTGCATACATGTACATTTCATCACATAGATGTTACTAAGATCCTTACAAGAAGTATTTGCATGCATGAAAGTAAAGAAAAGCGTGGTCAAAAGATCTTAACATCTATGAAAAGGATAAAAATTATTGGGCTAAATTTATAAATACGTAAATGTAGACTGTGTTAGGGTCAAAACTCACAGCAAAAAACACAAGACTGAAACTATCACCTATATTCACCAATTATAGGCTTAAGACTCCTAAAGTCCTGCCTAAAGTCTCAGTTCATTGATGAACACTTTCCAAACAGTACACCTGAATAGGAGCATTCCTTGAATAGTTCCAGCTAATCAAGGAATCCAGATTTCTCTAAATGTCTATCAAACCTTCAGGATTATTTACATTTTCATCTGTACAATTTATCATCTCTGATTTCATATTTGCTTCCTCATATCATTGATGAAATGCTGAAAAAACATAGAGCCTATTATGAATCTGAGCAGTACCTCCCTAGGAAACCCACCATGTGATAATGATTCACCATTGCCAAGGACCTGATATCTATCAGGCCTGTTTGAAATTATCTATTTCCTTTAAATCATATTAATGATGATAAATTATATTCTTATTTTTCAATGTTTTTATCAGATAGCACTTTTGAATTATATTCTTATTTTTCAATATCAGATAGCACTTTTCACATTATTTCACTCGGTTCTGTTTTCAGGATACTTGGAACAAATTTTACCCTTTTGAATTACTGGTGCAAACAGGGTTGGTTTTCAACTCTATGGAACTTCCCTAGTATTCAAGTGTTTAATAAGTTTAACACTAGCAAACCAGATATATCAGCCAGCTCTTTTTGAACTCTCTACTCCTGTTATTGCCATCAGCATTGCTATCAGCTCTTTCTCTATGAAAGGCTAGAAAATTCTTCTTTGTTCTTATGTAATTCCTGTACATCAGCCTTTCCAAACAGGGGATAGGAATAGTTGTTGACCATTTCCTGAGACATTATCTTCATTTTAGCTATCTCCAATTTCGTAATGGCCCATCCCATTAGTAGAATCTCCTTTGTTCCCAATGTAATTTAAAAAAAAAATTTCTATTAGCATTTTTATTGGCAGATATGGCTTTTCTGCAATTCCTATTTAGTAACAATTTCCTACGCTCTAGATTGAAGCTCATTTTTCTCACTCCTTTGCTTTTCTTGGATTTCACAGACTGTTTCTCTGTTTCTATTATCTTCATTGCATCACTGATAAAGCGTGAGCTTCTAAGAAAATAAGTCTCTAACGTGATACAGAATCATAACTTTGAAGATTTTCTGATAATTCTCTAGATTTAATCAAAATCCTTACTTTTGAATAATTCTTTCCTTAAAGAAGCCAAATTATTAAACTTCCAGTTCAGACAAATTTATGCACTATAATAATGTTCAAAATATTGTTGTTTCATGGTGAATTCATGCTACTGCATTTGATTTTAAAACCTCTAGCAGTGCTTAGATTTTCTTGATCCACACATTCTTCTAAATTTGCTTTAACAAGTAATTATAGTTTTTCCCCTACACACTTATAGACAGATGTTTTCTATTTTTATTTTTATTAAATAATCTTTAATAGATTCCCTTTTGTGCCTGTATTTGTTAGTGCTTACATGGAGTTCTCTATACTCTGCTAAAGGTACCACACTGACTTTTTTGAATTTAAGCAGTAATTCAGGTGGAGAGCAGAGGAAAAGAGGTTGTGTNTGTTAGTGCTTACATGGAGTTCTCTATACTCTGCTAAAGGTACCACACTGACTTTTTTGAATTTAAGCAGTAATTCAGGTGGAGAGCAGAGGAAAAGAGGTTGTGTGTTGACCTCTGTAGACATTCTCAAAAGTGTCTATTACTGCAAGTTCTGTTATGACACCACAGCTTTCAGATATGGATGACTAAAATTCAGCATCAGAATAAAGGATGTAAAATAATCCACTCAGCAATGAGATTATTTTCTTGGAGGTACTGATCAGTAACAGAGGGGTTTTATTTTTTCAGGTGCCTGAGTATGGGTTATGCTTATTTTTTTTAAATATTATATTAAAAATTGTAAGGGGGCATTATTAAGACATTTACTTCAAGACTCTAAAATTTGACATGGGCTTGTAAATATTTCATGTTGTTTTCCAAGGGAAAATTAAAATTCATCATGTTGATGGACTGAAAATCCCACATCATCCCACACATTGTCCCACATCCTTTGCAAAAGCATTGACTTTGGCAGATTTTGACCTCAGCTCTAATGATTTCTGTTCCTTAATGGAGAGAGAATTTACTTCTGTGGAGTGCTGAAGAAATTTTAAGGGGAAAAATATCTGTATTGAGAAAAGAGGTAAGTATGTTTTTAATTGGGTAATGCCCCTTCCTTACATCTGTGGGGTGGAGGTAGTTTTTCCATATTTTAAAATACATTTTCAGTACAGTTGAGGAAGCTTTATCACAACTTGCATCTATCCAATGGTTATTTGTCATTAATTTTAAATACAACTTAAGTAACAAAATTTGTGCAGAATAGTAACTCACATGACCTATGTTCCTTCTTAGACAGAGAAAAGCAAAAAAAAAAAAAGTTTGGTGTCACTTCACAGGCTCTAAAACTGATTTACAACAAGTGTAAGGAGACTCAGACACCCTATTAATAGATCTTCTCCAAAAACAGCATATACTGATGTTCATTATAATTTTATTTCTCGTTTCTATTTTTAGGACATCTTTCTAAGAGCTCACACCGAGGTAATAGCTTGTTCATCACTTGCAGGACAGTACAGACTTTTTATCCTTTCTTCACCTTTTGGCCTATGCCAAAAATTATAATCTCATGGAACTTCAATTATTATTTTTCTTTTAATAAAAGTGGACATTGTGCACAATGTTCTTCTTACATGTTTAATAAAAACTGAATGACCTAATAGAAGGTATGATGAAGGCCCCACACAGGTTTTCACCTGCTTGATTCCAGCTATCAATTAGATCTGAAAGAAACAGCACAACTTTGGCAAGCATAACACACAATTAAACTGTATGATCTTGTTCTAATGCTTCTCTGCTCTTGCAGACTTATTTTATTTCAATTAGTTATTTAGATTTATAAATAAATGGCATGTCTTCTCCTCTCACACCAGGCAATCAGGTAAACAAAATCTAAGCTTAATTATGCTGTGCTTTCCTCCATCTGCAAACTCTTTTAATCATTCCCATTCTAAACTCTATTGCTATGAGGATGTGGGTAAGAAGAAAAAATAGTTTTGTTGTCATATTTTCTGGACATTTTCTCAGCTTTTGATTATAGATCCTTGTAAGCATAGTAAAGATTGCAGCTGTTGTAAGAGGCTGACTTCATACTGAGAACTACCAAAAATTATAAACTTCTGTACTTCACATTTTAATAATTATTATACAAATTTTACTTATGTCATTTGATGTCAAAGAAGGGTGAGACCCATGCTGTGGTTTCGTAAAATATGGTCAAAATGTCAATTAACTGTGAGATACAAACACATAACAAACCAGACTTCTATAGTTCCCTCTTCATGGAACTACTCATTTAAGCACACAGTCAACTGACATTTACACAGATAGTGAATTATTGTTGCTATTGATGCAGAACTTGCTTGCTTGCTGTCTTAATCTCAGGAACAACAAAACAGAGATTCACTAATCCCAGGAAAACTCATCCAGAATCAATTCAACTTCTTTGATACAAAGACTAAGGCTGTAAACTCAGCAGCCCTGATTTTATCCTGGAGAATAATCTCAGTGTCTCAGGACTGCATTTTGAAGCACCCCAGATTCAGGAGAGGTTTAGGTGGGCACAGCAGTGTGTGAATGGCAGGATGTGAGCAGGTTTAAACCCAGCACCCAAGTTACCCAGGAATCAAAAGACATCCAATGTACCTGATAAAGCCAGTGTTGACCTTTGGAGTTTAACAAGAGTATGTTCCAAGTAACTATGAAAAAATTTTTCTTGTCAGCCAACAATATTCATAACACTGAGATTTTTTACACTAAATTAGAGCTTCCTAGCCACATTTTTCCAGAATAATACAGAGCTGACAATGGCCAAAACACCAAAAAAGCAAAGTCCCTTACTATGTTTTTTGCTAAATACATATATTAAAGTTACAAGTAGTGATGCATATTTGTCACAACTATCACTATTTATTTCTATTCTGTATTTATAATGAAGCAGAAGGAGATGTTACATCCCATATGATGTTAAGGATGCAGTAAAATTTACCATCTGTTGACAAAGAAAGATGTGAAGGAGGATTTGCTAAAATTAATTATTGCAGTTAAAGCTGAACATCTTATTTCCAAGATCCCTATGGCAAATAGCTGAAAAGCTCACTGGAACAGTCTAGGGTTATTCTAAGGACTAGGATACTCTTCTAATGTCAGACATTGGCAAGCTAAAGGGTGAATCAGAGACTGCAGGCTGCCAGTCACCCCCTGTGGCACAGAAGAGCTCCCATGCCCAGCTGTACAATAGCTCCCATTTTCAGGAATGTGTGAGCAGGGGTTTGCAGTACGGACTGCCCCCCAAAGCACTGTGCATGGACTTGTGATGAGAACAACTGGGAGGGAGAGTGACCTGAATGAGGGGCTGGGGTCACTTTAGCCCCTGGTAAATCCTCATCAGACAATTTTTAAAAGAACTGGAGAATAGTAATGCTGTTCTGGCATTCATGTAATATTTATCAAAACTCATGCTTCAGGGATTCAGTGAGTCCCTTAATTACATTAGGAAAAAATCCCTTGCTTTTCTCAGCAACACAGAGCTGAGAGATGCATTCAGAAAGAGAGATTTTTTTCAGGACTTAGGATATTGGTTAAGAGAGAAGTTTACCTGGAGACGTCAACAGGACAGGTCAATCAGCTTTCTTTGCTGCTGTACAGCCCACTGTCTTACCAAGTATGAATGAAGTTTTCAGCTCAAAGGATTATATCTCTATCACTAGATTTGGAAAGTGTAAACTTCTGCTACTGTTTGCAGCAGATCAGCCAGGACAACCAATATCCCAGTGTTTAGTCTCCCAACATTTGGAATGATTTTCACTAACTGAAGTATTTGGATTATCGGGGAGATAAGTATGTGACAAAACAGCCTTTGACAAAAAGAAAGTCACACTAGTTGATTAAATGGAATTCTTTGGCAAGCAGATCTGCTGAAAACTCTGACTTGGATATTTTCTACTTAAAGGAACAGACACAGACTTGACCCAGCTGGAATGGATTCCTGGGCTCAGAAGAAGAATAAGTGTTCCTAGAATGAATTTCACAGACCACTAGATCACCAGCAGCACATATTTGAGAGAAAATCTAATTCAACAGATAAGCCTTATTCTGTATAGTAGGCATATTAAGAAGAATTCATCTGCCTACATATAGGTAAAAATATTAGATGCTGTAGAAATTGGAGTTATCCACAGCTGACTGGCTGGTAGATTCATCATGTTCTGTAGTTGTAGCCAGAAGCAACAGAGAATTTAAAATGAAAAATGTGTTTGGACACGTGACTATCAATAGTTATCAAAAGTCCTATTAACAGTCATAAACTGTTTGAGCTTTTAAATCTTCCTTGTTTTTGTCAGGAAAGAGATGAGGTTTTCTGTAAGCGAGAAATAGAAAAGGTGTAAACATCCTCAACATCAGTTTTTATTTCCCTTAGTTTGGAGTTTCATATTGAAAATCAAAAGGTTACATTTAGAAGATTAAATCCATGCATTGAAAAACTGCAGTGGGCTGCCTAAATTAAGTCAATTAGTTGGGGAAATAGACCTGGCTTAAAATATTGATACTAATCAATCAGACATCAAACAACATGGAACTGATATAGTCAAAACAAGAAATCAAACCTTTTTTGGGCGTTCTTGGCATGGATTTATTTCTACTCATAGAGCCAAAATTGTTGTGAAAATGTGGTGATGCCATACTAACAGGCTGGATTAGATCAAAAGACAACAATGCCTTTCCTTTCAAGGATATAATGTGTCCCTACAAGTAATCATTCTCTGCTGCTCCTGAAAGTTTAGAGTACTGAGTTAGTCACAAGGCAACAAAAGGAAGCCTCCAGCAGTAAGTTATGATCCCTCTGTTTTTCTGATTTGCCCTAAGAAATACAACTACTACATATGACAGAGCAAAAGCACAGTAGGATAAACACTGAGTGCAACAGAACCAGGAGGTTTAGTTAACATTGGTCATAATCAGTAACAAAACTGAGGCTGGACTTTCAGGTCCTGTCATGCTGCTGCAGAAGACATAAACAATGTAGGGGGTCAATAAAGAAGGAAGACATAAGGAAGTCTGTGTATCTGTATCTTGATTTTTCCCTTCCACTTACAGGGAAGAGGACAGATAACTAAGTCCAGCCTGACAAGTCATCAAGCAGACCATTAGCCACTTTTCCACAGCTTTGTCTGAAGGTCTGTGAGCAGGTAGGGAAAGGCATTTTATTTCCGCTTGTGCTTCCACTCCTCGTATCTCTCCCTCTCACATTTGCTGCATAGCAAAAGAGGTTTTCTACCTCACTGGAGCTCTCAGAAGAGACTTCCTTCCTTCTTTGGTAAATGTGAATTCTGGAGGAGAGAATTGCCCCTCCTTTTAATTTTCTTTCTCCACTTTCTGCTCTCTGACTTTAATGTTGCTTCCATCAAGACCCATGGACTTTGTGATGTATCTGTGGGGTTTCTGTAGTGCTTCCAGCCCAAAGACCAAGAAACACCTCTGTAATCTGTGTCTCAGAGTTGCATAAATAAGAGTTTTAACCTGTGAATGCAAACGGGGTGATACTGTTGATTCAAATGGTTCATATTAGCATATCACATGTAATATAAATAGACCTAGCATAAAAACATTTGTCCTAGCCACTATATATATTAGCATTCTGCCTTTTTTTTTTTCTTTTCTGAAAAAAAAAGGATTTCTCAAAACAAAAATAACATTCATCTAAAATGTGATTATGGAAAATAGTTTTGCATCTGATATGGTCAATCTTTCTATTAAAATATTAATTAGGAAATGATAGCAGTAAAATTTCAGGTATGTTTTTAATATTTAATTTACACATTTCACATCCCCTAAATCATAGTTTACTTTGTAAATATTTGCTAATCTAACAAAACATGTACTCCCAGCCTCAGGTCATAACTCACGCAGATAGCAAAGAGGACTTCATGCCATTTTATAATGTGACTTCTCCATTTAATTAACTCCTTTAAACTATTAATATCAGACTTTTTTTTTTCCCTAGCTTTCGTGTTTTTGCTTGTGTGACTAAAAAGCTCTGTGTACCATTCAGCCTGCACAGGTTGGCTTCCTCCCTCTCTCATAGCAACAAAATCCTGGCTACCTCTCAAGTGGATATGCTAAATGGGAGGGATTTCACATCATCCATCTCTTGTCTCTCTAGCTCACATGCACAAAATGTCACAGTTCTGCTCAGAAGGTGTTTTTCAGCAACCATTTTGTATGTTATATTAATCAGTTTGCTATTGATGACATCTATGCAGTAAAAACAATATATCAATAACAGAATTAGTCTGTTTCATGATGTATGATATAGACAAACATTCTTTATAAATGTATAAAGAGCATGAACATTTACAAATCTACTTGCTATTCTTGTTTAAATAAGAAAGCCACATTCTTCTGTGGGTGCTTCACTTACAAAAATACTTGTGGCTAGCAATCTCTTGCACCAATACATTAAGCATTTTTGTTGAACATTGTAGTCAATTTTTTCTGACAGAATTTACACTCTTTGCTAACATAGGGTTCAATCCTGGTCCAGTCCTGGAACCCTGATTCAAATGACTTCATGGGAATAATATTACTAATTTCAGTAAATCTGTTTGCATTTGTGCTGTTCAATATCCTGTCAGCTCACCGAATCAGATCATTAGCAAAGATAGACAAATGTATTCAGGCTAGGCAACTTGCATTTCCCTGTTTCTAAATAAATGAGCTTATCCTGCAGTATAAACAGCATTTACTTTTCTCAAAACTTTAAAGAAATTAACATGGTCAACATTAATCTCTTCATTATGACATGTGCTATTTTTTTATTATCTATTACTAAATTTTGTTGCATGCCCTATAATTAGAGAATGTTTTGTTGCTTAGTTCAGCAGTAAAAAGGATTGTTTCTACAAGGCACAAATGAAATATCTCCAGACCTGTTCAATGAGCTTCTGAGCTGCTTTCACTTCTAATGAAGCACCATTACTTATCAATCATAGAGCATTTTCTAGCCCTCAGTAGCTCTTACTCCATGAGACTATGACAGCAGAACTAAAAGTGAATATAAGCATCTGCAGAGACAGCTTTGACAAGAGGTTCTGTGAAGGGTATTGCTAACACAACACCTTACTCCTCAAAGTAAAGGCAGGCAATGTGCTGCACTGCTGCCCAAGCTGCTATGTTAATAACAGAAGAATGTTGGAAATTAGAGCAATTTTTGACATAATGGTAAAAATAAAAAATAAATACATTACCAGTTTGGTGTAGTAATACTGCCTAAATCCATTTACCTCCATTTACACTCATCTACACAACTGTAGTGATTTTTCTCTCATTTTATCTAAGTCACAATTCTGTTTTGATAGTCTCGTTGGAAGGGCAATATGAGAAACAGAAGGTCTGCAGCAGCTGAAGAGAAAAGGAAAGATCAGGACCTCCAGTGTGACTGCAGTGTGCATTGCCTGAATTTTCCTTTCCATCTCCTTGGACAAATAAAAGTGCTTCTAGTCTAGGTTACCATAGTTTCTGGTTTCCTTAGTAACCCTTTTGAGAAAATTCATCTGTTTGTGTCAGTAGGCAGGAGTGTGAGCAGGTCTAAAATGGAGTACAAACTTCTCAAATTTGGAGTGAAGAAATTCCAAATTTTTTCCTCAACCAACAAAAGAAAACAAAATTTGAACCAAGCAGAGTCTCACTGGAAATCAAGCGAAATAACTATGACTGGGTATGACTTAAATCATGATGTGATGAAAGGATGTGTTTGTTCTCAAATCAGAAGGATTTTCAGGGTAAACCTGGAATTTGAACTGAAAAAATGCAGTTAACTATTCCTGGGGTGGGAATTTGCAGTTATGAACTGTCACTTGCAATGATGCTTCCTTCTAGAGTCTTGTTGCATGGCAGGTACAAAGAAAGCAGTTACCCATTTGAGACATGATGTTAGCAAACAAAAACAAGGCCAGTAAGACTTATGTTTTAGTACCTTTGTGTAAGTATAATGGAAATGTTGTAATAAGAACATAACCAGTAATATTTTGTACAGCATTACTTCCACCCTTCATGCAATGACACTAAATAAAAAAACAATGTGGTTTACAAGCTTATGGCTTAATCTTGCTTTTCTTCTTAACCTGAAATATTTGCTATGACACTTGAGTCCTTGAGAGTTTAAATTTCTATTGAAATATAGAAATTTATTTATGTTTAAAGAAGACTATTTTTTACTAGTAGCCTTCAGTGATCTTTATTATTGTTCATCTGTCCTGAAACTTCTCAGTAGATTTGTTCTATTGCTCTTGCTCTTGAAGAGCCCTTCTGTGTTTGGAAGCTGTGCAGACACTGAAGTAAGGCAGGTCTTAGCTAAGAAGGATAAATAATGAATAATGAATATGAGAAAACACATTTTTACTGTGAGGGTGGTTGAACAGTGGAACAGGTTGCCCAAAGAGGCTGCAGGCTTTCTATCCTTGGAGATATCCGAAACCTGACTGGCCTCCGAGTGGGGCAACCTGCTGCATTAGATCTCCAGAAATCCTTTCCAATTTCTGCTCTTCTGTGACTCCAAGATTCTGTGAAGTGTGCAATGACTGGGAAACTGCCTAAATGCATCTTACTGAGAGATCTAGAAAAAGCCTGTGTTTCATGTAAGGAAGCACATGCTGTTTCACAAATGTAACTCTTTTCTAAATATTTATATAGTATTTGAGAATTTAGAGTGTAAGTGACTTTGAGGGTATAAAAAGATGAAGGAAGGAGGGAAGGAGGGAAGGAGGGAAAGAGGGAAAGAGGGAAAGAGGGAAAGAGGGAAGGAAGGAAGGAAGGAAGGAACGAACGAACGAAGGAACGAAGGAACGAAGGAACGAAGGAAGGAACGAAGGAAGGAACGAAGGAAGGAACGAAGGAAGGAACGAAGGAACAAACGAAGGAACAAAGGAACGAAGGATATAATATAGTAACTATAGCATTGCTATTAAGTAGGTCAAATGTCCTAAAAACAAGTTTGGTAATTATAGGATTTTGCATCATAGTGATTTGAGAAATTTAGCAAAATTTGAAGCTAGAGTTGGGAGGATTTCATTTTTATATGAAAAAAAGGTACAGCTCTTGTGACATACACATGGGAGAATAAAACGTACATAGACAAGAGTGATATGGAAAATGGAAAGGTGTTGGAAAGACAAGAGCATAAACATTAATTATTTTTTGTTCATATTTTCCATTCTTGTCCCTAAACTGTCATTGCCTTGTGTGCTGTTGATGGCTTGCCGTGTTTTTGAAGGCAGTTGTGGCAAAGCTGCTAATATTTTTCTAATTTTTGGCTCCTGTGCCAATTTTTTTTTAACTTATAGTAACAGATTGCAAAATACATTTGTTGATATTTTTCTAACCGATTTTCCAAAACAAAAATAAAAAATAATTACATAGGTCAGCAATTAATGGTTTATCTTTTTTTCTATGAGTTTCTTTAAAAGGAAATTGAAATTTTATATATTGTATGTGAAAGAAGCATTGCTAACAGCCTTATTCTATATACAACACATTATATATACATCTTTAATCAAATAACCAGTTTCAGTAGGTGGCTCCTAAAGAGCTATTTGCTACACTTCAGAGATAATTTATTGATTGGGTTTACATTAATTATCAGTAGGAGCTTTGCCCTTTGGTAGATATTGGCCAGTGTATTGTCTTAAACTATCTCTGATCCTACCTTTGTTCAGTGTTTCATTGCCTTGGATCTTGCAGAATATTTACTTCCGCATGAGGAGGAGAGCCAGAACAGTAATGTTTTGTGCCTGTTTTGTACGTATTATTCCCATCAAGAAACAGGCAGGACCTTTTCCTTCAGATAAATACCACTAAAAACACATGGGATTACAGAGCACCACTTAAAGGTCTGACTCAAACCTCAGTAAAATCAGTGGGAATCTTTCTATTTAATTTCATAAACTTTAGAAAAGATCCTGAATAGCCCTGGCTTTATATTAGAGTCAAAGACATCTCTCTCCTCTAAAAGGCTAAAGCGACTCCCTAGTGATTTCTAATGCTGTTTTTGAAAAGTAGAAAACTGTCAAGAGGAGACTGCATAATAACAAAGAAACGATTGAAAATACCATTGCCACACTTGACTTCTTAATTGCTGACCACAAAATGTAAGATTCAGCTCAACTGAAAAAAAACAAAACCCAAAGCAAAAAATCTACAGGGAGGACTGTAGCTTGTAAGTGTCCAGATTCCTGGTAGAATTTCCCTCCTCACACTTATAAAAGTCTGGACTGTAGGGGATACTTATAATTTGGGCATCATTCTTGGTTTGCAGACTGAAAATGCTCACGTATTAAGTAGAATTCTTTCAACATAAAATAGTGGTATAACACATCAGTGCTACATTTAAGACTAATATTTTTAGAAAGATACATATTATTCCACATTAATAAATTTTCTTCTTGGTAAAGTGGGTCCCTTCAAGATGCTGATGTTTAATATTCAGTAAGAGGAAACAAACAAGTCTTACTGTTTTCTTTCATCTCATTCCTTCTTTTACTACTGCATTCAAGATTCATATGAAAAAATGAGCATTCTTATAATAGACAAAAAAATCACTGAAACTCAGCTCACTTATTAGCAACTAGATGTCATAATAAAAATAAGTCTCTTCTAACACAGCAGCATGCATAAATATGAGAGTAAGAAGTCATGAATTGGATCACATACTCATTACAATGCCATATATTGTACTTATCACAACCACAAAACCATATACAAAGTACCTAGTGCAGTATGTTATTAAAATACCTTTCTTACATAGTAAGGTTATAGTTCAAATATTTTTCTTAAAATTCATTTCCATAAAATCTGCAATCAGATGTCTCAGAGGATTAGAAGATCGATGCCTATACTTGCAGTTTCAGATATGTGGTTTGAGTGTCAAAAGGTTGTAGTTATCATAATGTTTCCAACTGATAGTGTTTAATAGCTCATATAATCCAGGTCACTTCACTTTCTCACAGCAAATGATGTGTCCCCCCACCTCAATAAAGAGGGGCATTAACTGGCACACTGGGTGACAACCTCAACATAAGGCTTGAGTGACAGAGGCTTAAATGATCTCTCAACATACAAGGTGCTACCCTAAAATGGAGTTTAGGTAAAATGATACAGGAAGCTTTTCATTAACACTGCCTGGTATTGAAACTCGGTAACAAAGATATTACATTGCAGTGAAAATGAGCTTAGGGGATAGTGGGTTTTTATACACGATGGCTACTTTTAACAGTTATTCTTGAGTGCTAAGTACAAGTACAGGGATAATCTTCAGCTATGGAATTAAAACAGCAAGGCTGCATGTTACTGCTTTCAGCAGAGGCTGTCTGGTAAGATTGTTGGAGAACCAGTCAAAAAGGTGTCTCATTCTGATTAGACTATGTTTTTCTAGTAACTTTGTACTTTGTTCAGGTTCAGAGGCAAAGAAAGAAATTCACGTTCCTTATTTTGACCCCCAGTAACCCACTGGCTTTGTGTACTTTTCTTTTAGAATGAGAAGCACTGAATTTCTAAGGTACTATTAAATAGATGCATTGTCAGTAACGCTATGAAAACCCCTACTCTTATACAGTTAATTAGTCTTGTTACATTAATTGAAAACCATTCAGAACTCGGCAGTGAATGGAGGGCGCTCTGGGAAAGCAGCCAAGCGGGGTTTCAGAGAGCGATGCACAAAGGCCGCGCCTCTCCACAGCCTGCGGCAGCCAGGGGACCGAGCCTGCACCCGGCACTAGGGCCGGCTACGCTCCTACTCAAAAGTGCTGCTGAGGAGACACGTATTTATTTCAAGTAATCACATTTAGCAGTGGTTATAATAATGAAAAAGGTGGAAGGGGAAAGCCTTTTAAAGACTTTCAGCAATTAAGAAGCGAGGAAGGTATCTTCTTGCACTGACCATATTGAGGCATTGATACTGGCTAATTGCTCTTCAGGAAATAGCTGTGCCATTTTGCAGATATTTGCAATCCTCAGAACACTCTTCTGTCTTTTTGGGTTTTGGGGGTTTTTTTCTGTTATTCCTCGTTTGGTTCTTTGAAAAACAAAATGTTAATAAAATAATGATAGATCATAAATAAAAAAGGTATATCAAATATTCTGTTAACACATAGAAACTGAACTCTGCAGTGCAGCAAATAGGAAAAAAAAAACAGGACTAGGACAAAAATGTTTTTAAGAGCTGGATGACTCAATGTGAAGACATGTTTGCTCAGCTCTTTCTGAGCTCCCACTCTAGAAGAAAACATAAAATACACTAACATAGTGCCTTATAATGGATTTCTCTTACTAAAAGGCAAACATGTAGAAGACCCAGAAAATTAGGAATTATATGTACACTTGTATTCTAGTTTCTGGAAAACTGAATTACAGTGCACTTATCTTCAGGAAAATAAATGTTTTTGTTGTGGATTACCCTTGGCCATAGACCAAACTCCCATCCAGTAGCTCTGTCACTCCCCTTTTCAACAGTCTAGGTGGTGAAAATAAGACAGAAGCATTCCTGGTCTACCAGAAAGACAGGGACATTGCTTAACAGTTTGCATCATGGGCAAAAAGGACTTGACTTGGGAAAAATTAATTTATTTTAATACCAATTAAAATAGATTTGTTAGAGAAACAAAGACAAAAATTGAAACAACCATCCCATCTTTCTTTAACCTGTTTATCTAGAGGCTCACTATTCAGGGCTAAGGGACTCAGCTGTGAACCCGTTGGAGACAGATGAGATGGATTTTGTCCTCCTCACAGAGGCACTTTGTCAAGGAAACCCAACACAGCGTTTGGTTCAGAAACATGACTAAAGTTAAACAAGAAAGAACATTGTTTATCATAAGGAAAGCCTCTTGTGTTACCTTTGGAGGTAATAACAAAATGCTCTTGATCTGTTCAGCCTGGAGGAGGAGACCCAGGGGAGACCTCATTACAGTCTGCAACTTCCTCGTGAGAGGAAGAGGAGGGGCAGACACTGCTCCCTTCGCACGGCTAATACGACCCAAGGGAATGGCAGGGAGCTGAGTCGTTGGAGGTTTAAGTCAGATGTTAGGAAATTCTTCACCCAGAGGGTGGCTGGGCACTGGAACAGGCTCCACAGGGAAGTGGTCACAGCACCAAACCTGACAAGAGTTCATGAAGCAGTTGGACAATGGACATGGTGTGATCCTTGGAGCTGTCCTATGCAGGGCTGTGTTGGACTGTGATGATCCCTGTGGGTCCCTTCCAGCTCAGGATAGTCCATGATTCTATGATTTATAAAGATTTGTATGATATTTTTTATATTCTTGTGATATAAGCTGATGCAAAGTAAATCCAATTGTAGATTGAAAGTTAGTAGCAGCACTGGATTTTCTGGCAAATACATAGCTCTCCAAAAAGGCAGATCATTTGCTTTCTAGAATATGTTGACAAATTGATGGAAAAGATTCAACCCTTTTGGGAAATAATACGTGAAACAGAGAAAGGTGTTGATAGTCTTATAGAAAAGATATGCATCTTAAGGCTCTCTTCTCTCTATTATACCATGGTTGGACCAGTAAAGGTATCTTTCTTAAAAATATTGCCTTTTTAAATTACTGCAGAGTTCATTCCCATGTCCTGAATACCATCAGATTTGTAAGATATTTTAGTAATCAGGACTGACATTAAACGCTGTAATTCATTGCTATAGCATATTTTTTCCTGTTTTCCTCTCCTTTTTCCTTCCATATGCATATCATAAATTACCCTCATTCCAGGTATCTTATTAGAGCCATCCCTATTCATTGTCTATGACTTTTTCCTACTTTGACATTTTTTTCTTTAACTACAGATCATTTTGTTACCTGAGCTCTTTTTGCAATAATAGAAAAAAAACAGGATCAGGGCACACATTTTTCAAAAATTGATGCTTGAATTATTAAATACATCTCTATTCCCATGTGCAGTGACAGTCAAGTAGAAAATGGAAGCTGCCTATAATTTAATCATAGTACATACAATAATTAGTTGTCATTAGGACCCTGATTTTCACTGTGATGTACAAACAGAGAAATGCTGAATTCACAAAAGTGAGGTGTTGTGTGAATTGCAGCGCAGGATTGAGTAATCTTTTGCGCAAAACTGCACTTTTTATTTATTTCTAGTGTTTGTTTCTGGTGATGTTATCTCACTCTAAACTTTTAATTGCACACAGTGAATACATGACACGGGTGCTATAATTTAAAGAATCTATAGCTAACAAATAATTTATTTTCAATGCAAATCATAATAGTGGGCGTATTCTAGAAAAGCAATCAGAGACCGTGTTCTTATTTCTAAGTGATTCCTGTTTAAATTGTGTGTTCGTGCTACTGTTTTGAAATTAAATGCCAGAGTCTCAGCTCTCTAATGATAGAAATTTGTTGATTACTACAGATCTTTAAACAGCACTCAGGCACATATTGAAACAGATTGATAATGCCAACTGGTTACAAAGTGGGAGTGTTAAATTCTGCTGCCAGATGCTTTGAAACACTTCGGGAGTAGAGTTCTGGTGCGTCCAGCATGAAGACTGTGCTAAGCACTGTACACATATATAACAAAAGGTGCCTATCTCCACCAGCCTACATGCAACACGGAAAAGGAGTCTTGTTGACCAGATCAATACTCAAGTGACACAGGGCAAAGTTCGTAAACACAATGATATGAAGATATGAATAATTCAAAGTCCAATTATCACGGCTGTGCAACAGAAGAACTGGCAGAAAAGATATCCATAGTCTGTTGAAGGACAAGTGAAAGTCTGCTTGTGGCACTGTGTGGATGCAGCCTGGAAAATGCCAGAAATAGCTTTCAAACATATATAGCTCATACTGAACATGTGGTGCTACTAATGACTACATTTTGTGTACATGTTTTGCATGTTAATAAATTAATTAACCATTTCTAAATGCACATGGTGAAAATGATACCCTATAGGGTTTTGTTTAAGGAACTGATTAGACATCTGTGAAGGAGAGGTGTAAGTTCGAGTTGCTGGACAACAGACACTGTGATGCTGGTGATGATTAAGCAGCAAAGCACTCCGTGCTCTTCAGTGGCTGTATAGCCTTAATTAAGAAACCCAGGAGGTGAACCAGGAGCTGCTTCAGTCAGTCTTTGTGGCTGGGCAAGGTTGAGCAAATCTCGTTCCTAGGAAAGTTAGGATTCAAAGCAGACACTGCAACAGTGAGAAGTACCCTCTGGAAGAGGCCATGAGCTCTGTAGCACGTGGCAGGTCAGGGTACTCAGCTACCCACCACTAAAAACATGGAATTTCTGTAAGAAAAACCTTAATGTTCTATATTGCATGTTTTGGGGACTTGGAGCTTTTATTTTTCATGGTTTTTACAATCAATAGAGTGCCCAAACCTGCACATTGCAAATAGTCACTAGTTCCCAAAGAAATTAAGAGATACTACTTCTCAGGCTAGCAGAGTTTTCCCTCTCAGTTGAAGAACCCTATTCAAGACTATCTGAAAAACATATGAAAAAAACCCCTGTCAGATTCCAGATTATACCCCACTGCTAACATACAATTTACAACACACTGCTTGCACAGGAGCTTAATTGCTGATAATCTCACAGCCAATTTTGCCACAAGTTGCAAACTTTCAGTACACAAGGATTTTGTAAGGCCTTAGCTCTCAAACTGTTGCCATGAAATGAGACTTGCAGCTTTCTTGTAATTTAAATAATTATTTCAGGGTGTCATAGCTGCAAGCACATTCTTGAATGTATCACTTGGCCACACCTTGTGGATTTATGTAGACCAATTATCTACAGACTTGCCTACCCTAGTGCCAATGTCATATACCTGAACACTTTTTTCTCTCCCTTATTAGATAAAACTTTGCTCTGAATTCTTAATAGCACCTTGATCCAGCCCTAAAATAAGGAATTCCTTATGGGTCAGACTAAGCCCATCAAGTCCAGTGTCTAGAAGGAACCAGCACATTCCACTCAAGTCTACTACAAGATAGGATTTTGTCCCAAGTAAAGAAGAGAAATTATTCCATACCTACTCCTTTTTTATTAAATGGATTTTCCACAGTATTCACCTACTGAATTATACATTTAAGCCATCCTACCATAATTTTTTTAAAAAATAATTTTTTGAATTTGCTTTCTTTCTTCTATTATAATTACAAGAGCCATTTAATGCTTTTGGTAATGTAGAACTTTTGAACTACCTTTAGTAACAGCATAGTTCAAACCTGTAGGCAAAACTTGAGCTCTCCACCACCCCAGGCTTTCTCTGCTTATGAAAGAATATTCACTAGTCAAAATACACATTTG
Organism: Picathartes gymnocephalus; assembly: GCA_013390045.1. NCBI lineage: Eukaryota > Metazoa > Chordata > Aves > Passeriformes > Picathartidae > Picathartes > Picathartes gymnocephalus. The sequence continues at coordinate 46,151 of WEKY01047281.1, forward strand.
AAAGCATTTTGCTTCTAAAAAAATCCAAAAATTTCAGGTTATGGTATCAAGAAAAAGCCCCTTCTCTTTCATGTAAAAATTTGGTTTTACACCTGTCATACAGGAAAAATATAGCCTGATTCCGTGCTCCACCACAAAATATTGCCAGTTTCCGAGTGCAGCAAAAGTGGTTCTAGATTAAAAAGATCCTATGCAAATTCCAGCTGCTAATGGCACTCATTTTTACGTTCAAAAGTGGTGTACTGCTTTATGTAGATGTTTCATTCTATTTGTAGCTACTTAAGCTACTTATTAAGACATCAGATGGCACTTGTCTATATTTCAGATGGTATACTTAGTCTGTATACCTGTAAATGTTATTAAGAAGAATAAGGTATGGCCGACTACTCCCAGAAAATATTACTTCATGTTAATCAGCACATTATGAAAATACGTAAGTCATTGCTTAAATTCCTAGCCTGCCTATATTTGGTCCTTACAGATTACATCTTCTCAAATAGAGTTAGAAATATGGCTTTCTTATTACCTACTTGTACAAGAAAATGGGGTGTTCTGGAAGCAGATTAAGGGAAGCATGCCTTCCAATGTTTGGGATAAGACTCTTGCTCATAACCTGTGTGCGTGCAAACACTTTTAGGCCAGGCACAAAAATCAACCCATAGGCACAGACTACTCTGCACAGGAAGAGGTAACTTTTTCCATGGTCACTGGAAACTGAACACACTGTGTGATTAAGTTCAGCAGACCAACCCTCCAATGAATCCCAGAGAGTGGCAGCAACAGAAGAGAACATCTGTGAATTCAATATGCTAAACCCCAACAGAGCACTAACACAATGTTTAATGGCACCTCATCTCACTGTTCCCTGCAGGAAAGGAATCATCCCTTTCATACCCTTAGTCTGACACCAGGAGTGTTACAAACTCATGAAAGGGTTGAGTCCCTAGTTCAGTAATCCGGATCATCTTGATTCCGCTTAGATGTTCCCTGGCTGGAGCATTTTTACTGAAACTCCTACCCTGTCCAGATGCTGCTGAATCACATATTTTCAGACCCAGCCTGCATAATCTTTACAGACCTATCAGCTCTATGCTGTATTTCTAAAAAGTTTAGGCCAGGTGGAAAAGCCTAGCTGTTGTTTTATTCATAAAAAAAGAGGCTAGAAGAAAAGATGTCACTACTACATTCTATAATAAACACCTCACTTTTTGGCTTCCAGTTGTCTGTAGTAAGACTATACAACACACTGAATAGTCAATGACCTCTCAGAGAACTTCTGTTACTCTGTAAACACTGAACCAGAAAAACTTTTATAGTCATTTGAAGTTCATGCTTATGTTGAAGTGAGTCCTCATACCGTTCTGAAGCACAGTGTTTTCCCCAAAACTGTGTTCAGAGCAGGGAAGAGTATTTGGAAATCCAGTAAGAATATCTGATACCTTATAATCTATATTTTCTATAAACTAACAATCAATACCTTAAACATATGGAAATTCAAAGTCAAAATGTTGATCGGTATTTTGGAATACCGATTAATCCTTTTCCTCAGTGATGTGGAATCCACTAGTGCAAAATAACAGCTTTGACACCTTGTAGAGCACACACCATTTTCATCCTGCCTAAAAGGCAATAGGTAGAGCAAACAGGACAAATCCTAGAAGCTTCGAAAACGAAAAGAAAATTCAGGGAAAAAAAATCAATTCAAAAGCTGGTTGATTGTACTTTATCTTCAGGAGCCGAACTTGAAATCAACCAAGTATTTTTGATTTTCGGGAAGCCCCAGACTACTTTGCAAAGAATAGCTCTGTAGCACAAGGCATATGGGGACTTCCTTGTCCATTCAAATTTCTTTGAAAAATATCGGCCAAAGTTGCTTTCAGTTTTCTCAGCTCTTCAACTAAGTTGACAAGTTGTCAATTGCTCTTTTGAAGGGATAAATTGCAATTGACTTTTCTTGAAAGCCAAGTCAGGGTCCAGCAATGAATTAAATTAAACTGTTAATCTAGAGCTTGTGTAACTAGTGTGTAACTATTAACTTGTGTAACATGTAGAACAGTTACATCATCCTATTTTGCATCCAGTTTTTTCTATTTTATGCTATTAAAGACAGTGGCATAAAAAGACCATAAAACAGGTACAGGACAAATAATAATAAAAGGTTTTATAACCATGATTCTGGGAAGAGTGCGTTCCTCACAAAGAAGTTATGCAATTCATTCTTAGAAGTGACAATAAAATCTTTATTCCTCTCCTTTCTCACCCTTTCCCATCCACACACATAGGCACAAATTTTTATTCTATCTGTTGGAATTACATGTTCAGATTTGGAGCCTGTTTGTCATTCACCTAGTTTATTCACTATTCTGTATCTGAGGCTTTTGACAGCTTCATATGCATATACAAATATATGTAAATTCCTTCTTTATCCTACCCTTTTGTTAGGTATCAGAAAAAAACAGTTTTAAAATATTTTAGGCCATGTCTGGCAAGACTGACTACTAAGTCATGCTGTTATTGTCTTGTAAAAGAGCATAACTGGAAACTTGAAGATTATTTTTTTAGACTACTAGGATTCCAGTCTCTCCCAAAATTTTTAAAGCATTTGAAACAAACCTCCCAGCTAAAGGGTCATCAGTCATACAATCCAAACAAGCATTTTTTGAGATAATCCTTTTAATCTATTTTGAAGCCTTGCATTTCACAACAGAGAGCAGAGGATGATTTAGTAAGGCAGAACATAAACAGCCAAATTGTGCTGCAGAATTTGTAGGGATTTCTTGGGTCAGAGCAGGCAAGCAGATTTCTAACTGTCACATACTGTCTTCTTCTGTAACAATGAACCACGGTTTCTCTCTTCCACAAAGCACTTCAGATTTACAGGCTAAGTGCTTTTTGCTTTCTCTCCCCACCACCTTTGCCCCAAGAGGAAATAAAAGACACAAAACTAAAAGGGGGTTTCTTGATCATAAAAAACCAAAACTGACAGCATACTGTCAGACATTTCCATGGAACTTATTACAATATCTGGTACAATTTAACAAAATCCAAAAAAGGATTATATACTGAGGGATAGTGTTTCTGACATATATCAATTAAAGATACTCCAAGGCATTTAACTGAAAGATCTAGGAAAAAAAAAAAAAAAAACCCAAACTTTTGGATCAAACCACTTCCTGTGCATAAGAAGTTAGGATGACATTTAATGTGTGGGAAATAAAAAATTACTGCAGCTGCTTGTAGAGTTTTTGGGACTGTGTTCTTCAATCTATGCTACCTGTTACCGGCTACTGGCAAAGTCTGGCTGTGGGATTGATCCACTGTGTTAATTCCAGTATATATATATTCTGTTGTTTATTACATTGATAAAATACTATCGTTGCACAAACTAAAAAGACAAAAGTGCTACCTAGTGCCACAAATAAACAAAGCTGGAAAAAGCTGAAACAGTATTTCTTAGTTACAATATTAGATTATGTGTGGTACTGGTGAATTCCTCTGAGGTGGCTCATAAATTTGAGACAAAGACTTTGTCTCCTATAAAGTCTGAAAGTTGTAGGTGCCGCCTTCTGTAAATATTAATAATGGCTGCGGAGTGAGTGCCACAAGCAAAGGGCACTCAGCCACTCGGAGCCAGCCCAACAAAAGCCTCACTACAGCAGAGACTACTGCTTGTTCTCAGAGCTTCATATAAGATTGTAAATGTAAGGAATATTTCTGTACATTCCACAACAACAGGTGGATTAAAGACTGCAGTTACTCCTACATTGCTACTTTTGCATTTTAATTTTTTTTGCAGCATTTAGGAAAGATGTGGTGTGCTTTAGAGCACTTGCAGTGACTCCTCAACCCAAAGTACATGCCCATCTTCTTTAACACTCTAAAAAATACTCTTCAAACAAACTGCTTCAAAGGAGAATCATTTAATCTCTTCCATAAATTAAAAAATAAATAAAGAAATAAATACATAATGGAACTTTTCAATCACTGTAAAAGACAGCACCGAAAATTCTGCTAACAACCTGACAGTCTGAGCAGGTGCCTGGCAGAGATCCCTTGTGGCTTGCTTCCCTGGGTAAAGAGGACACAGGCTCAGGAATGGAGCACAAACCAGGAACAACTCAGGAGCCTTTCCATTTTTTTGCTGCTCTGTCACTTTAAGATATCTCACAAGCATCCACTGTCTCAAAAGGCAGCTTGAAAGAGGCAGAAATTGTCGTTTTGAATCCAGGGCAGATCAATGACTGTTTATTTATCCTGAGCAAAGCAAGTGATTGTTTTTTTTCAAATTCTAGCAGACAAATGTCCTATCACTGAACCTGGCAGGGCATGTTACACAGAGCTGGGAGTGGGAACAGGACTAGAGCAGGTTAGAAACTGGCTGCCTTGGTCACCAAGACAGTACAATTACTTAATGACAGCAATTTACCCATTTTACAGTTTGCTGTGCCAAGGAAATATTGCTTGTGACAGTGGAAACAAATCAAGCCTGAACTGGTAATTCAGCACAGAAAACCTGAGTTACTTCTTCTAACACTGAAAATCGTGGAATCTATTTCACTGCATGACTAAAGTTTTAGATGCCCAGTCCTAAATAGATTTGCTGGAAAGTTTGTGACACCAGTCCTTTCAAATAACCAGAAGTTATGGATTAAAATGTCTTTGCTTCTAGCAGTTATTAACTTGATGCTAGATTTTTTCTAATGATTATTCCCTGTGTGCTACTCGTCTTCCAACTGTGAGAGTTATTTATTTGTCCTGTTTTCCTATGCAAACCTGATAATTCTCTGCTGAAAGATCACGCATAAGCATGGGGCTATCAAAGCTGGCTGAAGTCTTTCAATGCAAAAGGAGAGGACATTAAGAAAGAAAAGGGTTATTGAAACCACTCAAGGCTAGATTAATATCTTCACCTTTCCACATTAAATGAATGCTTTTCTATCTTGTATAATCATCTGTTGTAATACAAGTTCATGAACAGAAAAAAAAAAAAATCACTCCTTTATATTTAAAATCACTTAAAGAGAAAAGACAGGAAAGGATTTGGCTTAGCAGGTAACGAGCTCACAACAATCTTCAGGACTAATGTCATTGGTGCACAGGAGGGGAAATCCCAACTATATGTATTTTTCCCTATTTATGTACAGCTTTGATGATTTCTTCAAGTCAAAGGAAACAAATGAAAATCAAAATGTGAAAAAATCAGTAATTAAACTAGGGGGTTGATTTTTGACTAAAAAATTAATTAGCCCAAAAACTAATACTAAAAGGTTTTTACAGTCAAATAACTTTCAGACCAAAAAAACACTAGAAATCTATCACTGCTTTCTGACCTACTTTCCATGGTCATGGCTAATTCGATCTTCTTGCCTTTCATATCTCTGTCTCTGCTGACAGACAGATGAGCAGTGGAAGAACAGAAAAGGCAGGTTGGGTTAAGAGGACAGATCAAGACAAATCGTTACAAGCAAGAGACTGGAAGATTTCAGAGACCTACGCCCAAAATAAGCAGACAATTATTCCTATTAGGATAGGAAGTCAAAAGACGTTATTATCACAAATATAATATTTCTCATAAATCACCAAAAAGCGTTCATGTAAATGATCTACACCAGGATAATGTCATGCCTGAAATTACTATACCACTTACATTTCAAATCTAAATGCCACAAGAAGCTAAACAAGGAAATTGAATAAATAGTAGATCTGTTGAAAAAAAAAAAAAGGAAATATCAGAAATTAGAGGCGAAATTGAATACTTCAGACATTTGCTACAAGAATCATTGTTATTTTTGTTTAAGAACATGTATTTGTTTTGAAACAGAAACAATTATAGGATGTGAAACCATCTTATAAACCCAGAAATCATACATTTTGTTTCAATTCAACTACTTCACTTGACCAGAACAACATAAAAGAATGCCTTTCAAGCTAATTGTATTTTGCTCTTTTTCCCCTAAGAAGCTTTTTATAAGTCCCAATTTCTATCCTGAGTCCTCCCACATTAATTTTAATCCAATTTTCTAAGTAAATTAGGTTTAGGTAACAGCATCGTCAATTGACATCTGTACTCTAGGTCTTCTAATAGCTTTTCATCTCATGCCTACACAAAAATACAAATTTAAAGATATTAATTTCTAAAAATCTGTCTGCTAATTGAGAGCTGTTTGAAGAAGGTAGACTAAATTGCATGTCCCTATTTAAAGCAAGACAGTGTAACTCCAGCAGTTTTCTGTTTTACAGGCAGTGTATACATGGACTAAGCCAGCCTCCGCATGAGCTGCTACATGCCCAGCCAAACATGGAAGTGATTTAGGAGTTAGGAAAAAAAGAGGGGGAGAGGACTGGAGTAATACCATATCAACATGTTCTGTGAGATGAGAGAGAGAGAATTAAGACACTGATAGGCTGAAAGTTTGTTTCCACTAGTACCATCTCTGTGACTTTTCAGTATAGCCTGCAAAATGAAGTAGTCATTATTTGCACACTCCTAACTAAATGTTAATAAACTGGTGGTAAAAGCTCCATGAATGAGATTGAGTATGTAAACTTCAGATTTTAGGGAGGTTCAAAGAGAGATACCTGATACTAGTAACAAGGCCTTGATTCTGAGGATTTGCATCTTCTGACCTTGGCCCAACTGTAAAACAGGCCACCAGCTGCATGGATCCATGTCTACAGTTCCTAAAGGCAACTCTCATGCCTTTTCATGCTTGCTTCTAATAAACACACTGCCTATAGGATTAATTGCCTTTTTGAGATGAACAGTTTATTCATCATTGAAAACTGTATTTGGACTGAGAGATATAAAAGTGACAGGAGTGTTAAGTCTCTCAAAGAACATGCAGATGTCTTCCCAGTCCCATGTAGTGTATACACTGCTGCAATCCTGTCTTAAAGAATGTGTTGATTTTTGCTTTCAGCCTTGAAGAGCTAACTGGATTTTGTGGTTTTCAGTTATGGCCAGAGAAACCTACAGGGCAAGTTTCAACCAACAGTCCCAAGCTTTACCCTATTATGCTGTTTTCTAGTAGAGCTATGTGCTCCTCACCACCATGAAATAACAGCATCTGTATTTTCATTTTTATAATTTGAAAGAATATAACTTTTACTTGTTTGTTCTTGCCTTCAAATTTCCCTTTCAGAAAGCCATTAATATTGGAAAAGAAAATGTTTCCAAAATACCATTCTCTCATTTGTTATACTCCTTTTAAAATAACCTAGAAAAACAAAACCAAAAAAAACCAAGCAAGCAAAATCACCTCAAAAATGTAAATTAATCTGTAGAAGAAAAAATTACTAATGTCAATGAAATAACTTCTTTTTTCAGTTGGAAAATACTATGATGATGATGAATTTTCAGCCAATTCTGAATGACAAAGAAGAAAGTAGAAATACAGAGGTTATGGAGCTCCATGGTTAAGGCTGTATGGACTGCTACACCTACAGCTGGATTAAAAGTGCTTGGCTCCACAATTTCAAAATCACAACTTTGAAAATAATAATTCTTCAGAAAATGGCAAAGCCAGATATACAATTTTTGTAATTACCAGGAAGTGAACACTTTACAGTAAATGTTTTAATGCTTTTAAAAATTATTTCTTTATATCATGGAAGATTAATATACCTAAAAAGATAGTAATGTACTAATCATTTACACAGTGAAACTTCCCAAGGCATCCAGTAAATCTAATATAATGTTTGTGGGCTTTTGCCTTTTTTTTTT
>WEKY01047285.1:0-39769 GCA_013390045.1 Picathartes gymnocephalus
GTTAAAATTCAAGGCATCAGAACAGGATAGAATGAATTGTGTGTAATTAATGGGTGTGATGGGGTGGACAGCTGTGCTTTAGTAAGAGGTTCCTAATTACTATTAAATGAGTGATGCACACATAAGAAAGTCTACTGTGGAAGGCTTATAATTTCATTTTGGGATTAAGTAGTTGCTGAAAAGAGATACTGTCTTTACTGTTTTAATGTTTATATTATCCAGTATGGACAAATATGGGAATTGTCCTTAACACACAATCCACTTTACTCTAGGTGTTAAGAACCTTTTGGATAATTGTCAGAGGATCCCCAATGAAGACCAGGCAGACACAGATAATGACGGTGTTGGTGATGCCTGTGACAGCTGCCCTACAATCAGCAACCCAAACCAGGTTAGCAGGCAGAAGGAAAAATTATCCTTGTTTAGGGAAAGGGACTGCTGAGGCTTGAGAAGGTGCAAGAGAATGAAGCGACCCGTGCAGCCATAGTGTTTGTATTTTAATAATAAAGTGTATTTCCTGGATAATATAATATAGTATATATCTAGGTATTCAGCAGAGTTTTACAGACCTGCATACTCTACTGATGCGAGAAAGGGGAGCCACCAGTTGTACTCCTGGAGTTTGGGATGTTGTTAGGACCTCTGTCCAGCATGTATCTTCTACTCTCATGCTCTGAAATGGGCTCCAGTCCCACAGAGTTCAATGCCAGACTCAACACAGGGGTGTGATTTAGGTACACTTGATATTTCTTTAATCAGGACAAAAATCCTGGTGTCCTTATTTATCAAAACTTTCAGTGCTACTAGGTGAGAAGTCATTGTAACGTTTCATTTGTTGGAATTCCGATTCACTCCCTGTGACTAATGAAAAATGTTGGAAACTATAGAGAAATACAGAATATTTTAAAAGATGCTTAAGAAATAAACCTTGGCTAGAAATGAGGGATACTTATTTTCAGTAGTAGGGGAATCTTGCTTGAACTGCTTCAATGAAGTTTGGCTGTGTTTATTCACTATCTCTTTTTTTTTAGTAAAATTGAATTTTTGGTTAGATGGATGATGCAAGAGAGAAAATATATTCTGTAAAACAAGTGTCTTTTCATGCTTTTATTTTAGTTGTATTTGATTTGGTTGTGTTTTGATTTAATGCTGCAATTTAAATAGATGCTCTTGACAGCTGATACTGGAACTTTCTCTGTTCACTTTTGCAGTCGGATGTTGACAATGACCTGGTAGGAGATTCCTGTGATACCAATCAGGACAGGTATGCTGTGAGAGAGGCTAGTCCTGAGCTGATGCATGCTTCTGATTCCTGGAGAACTGTAATCCCTCAGGCTAGACTGGATTTAATTCCAGAGAGATGTTATTTCAAAAACAGTGTTAGGATTTATTAGCCTTCTTTGTTCATTTCCCTGTGGCAGTACAGTTACAGTGCGTTCACCCTTAGAGCCATTCACACAGGCTTTCTCTGAGTTCCTGTGGAAGTGACATTCAAGCAGTTCTCTGGCTGTAAAACCCAGAGCACTGCTCAGAGCTTCTTAGTGAGAAAATGTCTTCCCATTTTTTTCTTTATTTTTCATTCCTCTTTTATTTCTCTCTTTCCTTGGCAGAAATTTCAGAGTTAAGGGCTCTATGTTTTTCCTTAAGAACCCGCTGTTGCCAAAACAGAATTTTATTATCTAGTGTAAAACACTTGCAGAGCAACCCCTTTGCTTTAGCACAGCAAGACTGCCAAGGATCCTGTGTCTATGGCTTTCATATGCCTTGGGCATTCACAGGAACACATCCCATGACAAATTGCATCACTTGTCTGGAATCAGCTTCTGCATAATCAGCTTAAGGGATGGCAGGTCCTCCCATGTGCACCTCACTTACAGCAGGAGGCAAGGGAAGTGATAAATCCTGTACTGTCACAGCATTTCATCAGCCACAGACAGCTGCAGGGTTTCACCCCAGGGCCACTGGTGGGTGCTGCTCTCTGCAGAGTGCTGACTTCATGTCTCTGCAGGGATCATGCCCAGTCTTTGGCCAGTAGCTGCCAAGGTCATCAGCATTTTACTCTGAAGTAGCTATCTCTTTGTTCTTTTTCACATTTTAAAAAAGGACTTTTTCCCCCCTCATGAACTTCACTAATGTATGTGAAGCATTTCCTGGTAGAAATGCTATAGGTCTGCCTGAGGTTAATCTTGCAATAGATACACATGTATGATGCTTGTTGCATTTTATCTCAATCTTGTGCAAACACAGATTACTCTGACCTAAAATTCAAGCGCATTTCTTAAGCAGGGAGAGGTAGTTGGGAATATTCCTACCTATAAGCCATAGCATGATCTTAATTTGGCTGCAGGTCACTTCTGCTCCACCTGTGCAAAGCAAGAAGCTACTGAGGAAAAACATGCCAGCTAATTGCTAGAAAGCAATTTGGTTTTGCTGTGCATACAAAACACACCACACTTCAGGCAGCTTTTTTTCACAGATGCACTTAACTGTTGGGATGGAGAAGTTATGTAGCCACCCCATTACTTCTTGAACCCTCTTCTGTAGTCTGTGCCCCTGTGCCTGGTGGCTCTTCACTGTAACCAGCTGATGCAGCCATGGCCTGCAGGGATGCTTGGGAGCTACAGACTTTCTCCTCTATTTCTTATGGCATGTCCCCCCTGCGGGATTGTAACCGTACAATCATTCAGTTTGGAAAATACCTTCAAGACCATCGAGTCCAAGCACTAACCTAGCAGTGCGAATTCCACCACGAAAAACTTGCTATGCAGCAGGGTGAGAACCGTGCTTGTTTTTAAGTAAGTCTGATTTCAGGTGCTCCTGTAGAGTCTCACAAAGTTTTGTTCACACTCACACCTGCATGTTCATGAGCACCAAGACACATGCACTTGTGCACGCGAGACAAGGGACACAGGGTGGCCAGCTCTTGCTGTCTCCTCAGTGCCTCTTGATTGGTGACACTGCACTTGTTGGATGTGCCTTATACACCCTTTAGGAGTGGACGTTGTTTGGGGTCTTGGGCTCCAGAATGTTTCTCACACCATGTAAGGCTTATTTGTCTTTTCCCTGAGTATTTTAATAGCTCCTGGCTTGGTCTTTGCTTTCCTACCACCTTATCTTATCTGAGTCTGTTTGTTCCTGCTCTCCTTGCAGTTCAGCCACCCGAGCAACAACAGGTTGTGTTACCCACTGCCCTGCTTCCAGCTCCAGAGCTGCCACTGGTGTGTTTCCCCCTCAGGTGTCCGTGCTGTTCCCTGTGTAGAGCCAGGAGCTGATGCTGGCATACCATTTCTTTTTTGTTTCTGTGCTTGCAGCGATGGCGATGGGCACCAGGACAGCACAGACAATTGCCCTACCGTTATTAACAGCTCCCAGCTGGACACAGATAAGGACGGGCTGGGTGATGAGTGTGATGACGATGATGATAATGATGGCATTCCTGACCTCTTGCCGCCGGGCCCTGACAACTGCAGGCTGGTCCCCAACCCAGGGCAGGAAGATGATAATGGTAAGATGGGCCTTCAGAAGCCATTTTGATTCCCAGGGACCACATTCATCTCCAAACTGTGCACCAGGATGCAACACAGTCATTACCGGTGCATACACTCATCCCAGGAACAACAGCAGCAGTCAGGGGCCCTTTAGCCAAAACAAAGGCACCTTCTCATGCACTACAGCTGGCAGGGCTGACACTCTGCCTGCTTCTTGGACTCCCTAATCCCACGGCTGGGCCAGAGGTGACTACTTTCTGCACCATATATCTCCTTTCACTTCTCTGATGCATTCAGGTGATGGAGTTGGCGATGTCTGTGAGTCTGATTTTGACCAGGACACAGTGATTGATCGGATCGATGTGTGCCCTGAGAACGCAGAGATCACCTTGACAGACTTCAGGGCCTATCAGACAGTGGTGTTGGATCCAGAGGGGGATGCACAGATTGATCCCAACTGGGTGGTTCTGAACCAGGTAAAAATACACTTGGTCCTTCTTACCTGTCTGAGAAAGATAATTTGGAAGCCACAATAAAATTGGCCCTGTAATTGCTGGACCTCTGGCAGACGTGAAAAGTGGAAGCTGTTGGTTAGTAGACGATTTTCAGGAGTAATAACGAAGGAATTTGCCTTTTGATAGCCTTCAAGCTATCAAAATTGATGCTTCTAATAATCTAAAACAACTACATGCTGGCCAGCTTATTCTGAGCGGATTTCACTGCTACCAGAGGGCAGACGTGTTACCCTGTTGAAATATTTCTGTAGCGAACAAGTTTTTTAATCCTTCCCATAATTTATAAGTCTGACTTGCTAAATAACAGAGCATTTCATAGAATCATAGGATGGTTTGGGTTGGAAGTGTCCTCAAAGCTCATCTCATTCCATCCCTAACCTGCCATGGCAGGGACATGCATCACTAGACCAGGTTTCTCGAACTCCAGTCAGCCTTGAACACTTCCAGGTTTGGGGCATCTTCAACTTCTCTGCGCAACTTGTTCCAGTGCCTCACTATCTAATCTACTACATGCTCTTTGTTTGAGTTCATTGGCCCTTGTCCTGTCCTGCATGCTCTTGGTAAAATACCCCTCTCCATCTTTCTGGTAGGCTCCCTTCAAGTACTGGAAGGCCACAATTAGGTCACCCCAAAGCCTTCTCTTTTCCAGGCTGAAAAAATCCAGTTCTCTCAGCCTGTCTGCATAGGAGGGGTGCTCCACTCCTCTGATCATCTTGGTGGCTTCCTCTGGACTCACTCCAACAGGTCCATGTGCTTCCTGTGCTGGGACCCCAGAGCTGGATGCAGCATTCCAGTACTCCTAGATGGAGTCCAGTAACTTACTTACACTAACAAATTTTATCCTCCAGGAGGCTAATGTGCTACGAGTCACAGGGAACATCCAGTTTTTTCCCATTACAAAAGTCTGTGCCAAGCCAGCTGAGATGTATACATCTTCCTTACCCCAGTCCTGGCAGTCAGTTTAATCCTGAACTCTGTGATCCAACTGATCCAATGAGCTAAGCCTAGGAAAAACTCTCTTCCTCCCACAACCCTATTCCCTCTTCCCCTGCACCCTAGTTTTGGCCAGATTCAGTTTTCCAGAAGACTGTGGTAGGGAAAGAAAGTATCAAAATACCAGTATGACTAATTCTGCACTAAGAAAACTGACAAATCCTTCCCATTTCTGGCTATGCAAGCAGCTGAAACATTACTATTTGATTATAGTTCTCACGGATTTTGGTTCAGAGGTACAAGCGTCACAGATATGTTGGGAGCAAACAGATGCGACGAGTGAAGGAGGTGCTAGAGGGAGACCAGAAAAGGCTGTCAGGCTTAGCCAACCCAGCTAACCACCCTGAATTTACCCTTACAGGGAATGGAAATTGTGCAGACTATGAACAGTGATCCCGGCCTTGCTGTTGGTATGTAGCCTCTTCTAAGATTCAAGTTTTACAGCAGAAAATGCACAGAATATGAACATGTGTTCTGCAGAATTGCTTTTAACTTGTGTGTACCCTTAGGTTACACAGCTTTTAACGGCGTTGACTTTGAGGGCACTTTTCATGTGAACACAGTGACAGATGACGACTATGCTGGCTTTATTTTTGGTTATCAAGACAGCTCTAGCTTTTATGTAGTAATGTGGAAACAAACGGAACAGACGTACTGGCAAGCGACTCCCTTCCGAGCTGTTGCAGAGCCCGGCATTCAGCTAAAGGTACTGGTGGTGGCTCCTAGCTAAGGACACAGTGCTCACTGCAGCCTGGCTATGCCATCTGGCCACCTGCTGGCCATGGGCTAGGTCATCATGCCGTGCATGAGCCAAGCCACTGCACTGCATGTCAGCTGTGCTGCCCGACTGCTGTTCTCTATCGGCAACTGCTGTCAAAATGGTTCAGTCAGGCAGCCACCACAGAGCCCTTTTAATAGCACTGTTTTTTAAGGAACTTCATCTTGCCTTTCCGATCAGCTGGACCATTTAGTGTCTGCAGAGATTGCGCTCTGACGCTGACTGGTCAGACTACCTCCTTTTCCTTTGTTCAGGTAACCCAGCTGGTCGCTTTGTCCATGTAGGCAGTGGCTGTGGCTGTAGTTAGGGGCTTGTTAGCAGCAGAGAGGATGCTTCTGCAGACCTGCTCCTCACTAAGAAAAAAGATCTATGTCTCTTGAAAGTGACTTTTCTCTGTGGTCAGCATTGGAAAATTGTATTTTTGCAGGCTGTGAAATCCAAGACAGGTCCTGGCGAGCACCTCCGCAACTCCCTCTGGCACACAGGGGACACCAATGATCAGGTCAGGCTGCTGTGGAAGGACCCCCGAAATGTAGGGTGGAAAGACAAAGTCTCTTATCGCTGGTTCTTGCAGCACAGACCTCAGATTGGTTATATCAGGTAAGACAGGAAAGGACAGGTAAGGTAAGCAGAGATATATGTCTGCCTAAACTGTAGTTTCTCAACACTTGATTCAGATGATGATCTGAGAATGTGTGTTCTGTCTGGGCTTTGCACTGATGAAACCTTATAACAGATTAGACTTTTGAAATTCAGCCTGCAGTTCTTTTCCTAGACAATTCCAAGTTAAACCTCTTTGTATGGACCATCTGTCTCTTTTATCTGCACCTGACCCTGATGAGCTCTTTTCTCGCTTTAATAGCTTGTTTTCCAAGCTACTGCTGGCCACTGATCTGAAAAGCAATATATTTGAAGTTTTCTTGATTTTGATATTTAGAATATTTTTGTTGGAATTGGGATACTTCATTTATGTATTTGAGGACAACAGAATTAAAGTTGTCCACTTTGAGGTTGTGATTCTAACGAACAAGTAATTATCTTCATGTGATAGATCTGAGATTATTCACCATATAGTTAGGAAGTTTGACAAAGCTTTATAACGCGTGTTATATATTCTTATTTTGGCTTTTTTGGGGAAAAAGAAGTTGATATTAAAAAATCACCATTCAGGATGAAACATTTTACTCTGCAACATCCAGCAGAGAAATCAGCAGGAACTATACGTGTAGATCAAGGCTGATGTTAAAATGCAAAAAACTAACTGCCCTGGCATGATCAGCTCAGGTCTTTCAACCTTTTAATGGGACAGAAATATGGGTAAGTCAGTTTTTCTTCAAGAAAATCACCTGCAGTTGAGATGCAGTAACTTGATGGTGTAATTATTCCACTTTTTTTGGTAGAGAACATCATCTTCAGTGGTAATTGAAGTGAGCATAATTGACTTTTACGCTAAAACAGATTAAGAACATTTATACTGCCAATTATTGTGCCCCAGCCACAGGGCAGTGGCAAATAGCTTGGGTGGCAACTTATATTTAGACCAAGAAGGTTGTGAAGCTGTTGCATGAGCAAACATCTCCTATGGCTGCAGTCTCTCCAACCAGCCTAACCAATGCTCCCCTGTAACTGGGAAAGGTAGCACAGTCTGTGTCACAGAATCCTTTAAAACTAAATGCAGCCAGGCCTAAAGCCTCTGTCAGGTCTCTGTACACTCTTGCTGCAGTCTGGTTAGGTTAGATGCCACACACCACTGTGTGTCTAGCAAACATTTTCTGAGGCTTCAAAGGAAGCCTAGGAAAAAGTCACTTGAACCAGCCTCTCCCATGGAAATTTGCAAGACAACAAGTTCTATTCATTGTACAGATACTTTTGAACTGCCTCAGCAAATCAGTAAATAAAATCAGAAACATAACAGGATTTGGTTTTTTTTCCTTATTTTATGAAAAGACACAGGAACTTCCATTCCCTTCACCATTTGCTCTTTTCTTATATCCACAAATGTATCAGCAGTATCCTCATCCACAACAGGGCCCTCCAGCCTCTGTCCTCTAGGTTATCTACTCAGTATCCCATAGGCTAAGGACTTGATGTGGGCAGTGCTGCAACAAACAGCTCAGCTGGCTCCACCGTGGTCCTGCTCAAGCTTTTAATACAGGGCACATGCTGGGAAGCTGGTGGGACACAGCTTGCACAGGGCTATTTGGGAGTTTGCTGATGGGTTTTCTAACGAGAAGATACTAGATCCTCAAAACAATTCCTGGAGTTAAACATATTCACATTTTTACAGAAATCTCACAGACAAGTTTAAGATTCCAATGGTTTGTTTGAAACTTTTCCTATGAACAAAAGAAAGTTCAGCTTCAAACTTGAAGCTGTGCAAGACAATATCCATCTGGCCTTCTTCAACTGATCTTGTCTGGTTCTCCTATCACTATTGACAGTGGAAAATCTCAAGAGCTAAAGCACTCAGCTGGACTGACTACACAGGAAAAAAAACATTCCAAGGCTTTTTTAGGACATGCAGAAACCCCTCAAAACATCCTCTCTTGTCTGGCTCTTGCCAGCATACAGCATTGCTCCAGTTCCCAGCCTACACAGGAGTTATATTAACTGCTTTGTCTCCCCTGGGCTAGATGGAAGGGATAGCATGTCCAAGAACAGAGTCTCCACGGATAACAACATTACTTTCAGAAATGTTGCAGCCTTAGAAAAGACCTAATAGAGCTTCTGTTTGCTTTCATTAAGGGCAAGATTTTATGAAGGCTCTGACCTAGTGGCAGACTCTGGTGTAACTATAGACACCACGATGCGTGGAGGACGGCTTGGAGTTTTCTGCTTCTCTCAGGAAAACATTATTTGGTCCAACCTGAAATATCGCTGCAATGGTAATGTTGCTCTTACGTCATTTTGGCTAATAACTAGCAAGTGACAATGAACAACCAGTAGTAAGGCTGTTGGATTAAGCCATTTAGCATTCTTTCCTTTGCCCTTCCTTTACAAGTTATTCACAGCTGTGAAAAACCTCCCCTGACACCAGCAGCACACTGCAGCCCAGCCAGACAGGAACTAACACCTCACAGCTGCTCCTTCCAGAGCAGTCACTCTGCTGCAGAGAATGTGCCAAATGAGGGGAATAGCTGTCGTCAGAGAATTAGGAATGTTACATAAAACCAACTGTGGGAGCTGTACACACACAATAAATACACAGACGCCATCATGTATGCAGATGCCTTGAGCTTTGAATACAAGGTGAAATACACCTGGAGAGCCAGTGAGCCCAGGCATCACTTGTGTACTTGCTGGCTGGTCCTTTGAGGGGGGACGACAACAAGATTGTAAGATGCCTTTCCTCCAATGTAGGGATGCTCCTGATTCTGTGGGAGCGTGCTGGCTCACTTCTCTTGGGGCAAGAGCCATTTAGCTTAGCCTGATCATCCACTATATAAAATAACTCAAAGTTCATCACTCATACAGAAGCTGATCATTTCAGGGTATTTCTGTCCCAGCAGCTATTCAGGTAACTTGAACTGAGGCTGAAGGGGCTGCCCCATCTCCTCTCAGCATCCATACCAAGCCTTTGGAAAATAATCTACCAGTCAAGTTGGAATAGTTTCTTTGTCTACTTTTTGTGGATCCGAGAAGCCCAGTCCAGGACTGCAGGGGGGACATGGCCACTCTGTGGCGTGTCATGCTGATGGTACCTGGACACTCAGTTCACTTAAGCGGGATCTTGGAGGTCACAGTAAAAACAGGGAACTTCTAGACAGTAGTGCTTACAAATAAAAATTACTTGCTAAGTATTTTCAACAGTATTGTGGTTTCCCAGAAAGCATGTATCAAAGCTGCCACCAAGTCATGCTTACCTGGCAGTGAGCAGGCAAGTGGCGTTGCTGCAGGAGCTACATTAAGTCAATGAAACCCATTCAAAAAGACTCTGAAGTCCCACAGTATCTCTGTTTTCATATCAGAGAAGTTCCTACATTATGCAGAAAAGGACTGAAACAAATCTCAAGCCTTCTCAAAGTGCTCAACAAAAAGCAAAGGACTTAACCCCTTTTTCTACATACTGTGTGTGTTTATACACATCCTTTTTTTGAGTTTAAAGCTGCCTCTCCTGCATCAGGGTGGAAATAATCAGAGTGAAACTGAGGTCATGCAGTTGAGCTTTCTTGCTGTGGCTCCATTGCTGGCTGCAGCTTTAGCTCTGTGGTTCTCCAGATAAAATGTTCTGGGATCTGGCAAAGGCAGACTGCAAATAACGCTTCAAACAGAACTGTAGCTGCTCTTATGACATTGATCCATCTCCAGCTCCCTTGTCCAAGTTTCAAGTCTTTATGCCAGTTGCTGTTGGTCCTGGGGTTAATGTTTTTTATCCCTTCTTGTGGCCTGGGAAACCATCAGAGGGAAGTTGAATTAGGATACATGAGAAATAGAGATGCTGACACAAATGTGTCTGGCATGCAGAGCAAGACACGTATGTCTCTTGCCTTTCTGGTTAGCATTTACTGATAAAAATTTAAGGAGTGCTAGTCACAAAGTTTTCGGAGATATATAATTTGAAGATTGATAGTACTCCTTTGTGGGCTGGCATTGTAGCACTCACTGTCTCGTTAGCCTCTTTGTGTTTTTCAGTGGTACACAGCTAAAACTGAAAACATTCCCTTTTCATTCTTAATGTGTAAACAAAAGAGAAGCATGTTACCTAAAAGAAAGTAGATGGTAACTTAAGTGCTCTTTAATTTTGTCAGAAGAGACTAAACTTTTGTGTATTTTCCTCTTTTCAGACACCATCCCAGAGGACTTTCAAGAATTTCAAGCGCAGCAATTTGGCGTTGGGGATATTTAAAAAGTAAAAGCAAACTAACATTGCTATTGCAAACAGTAAAACAATATATTTTAAATCCTTATGATTTTTGTTGTCAGAGTGCACACCGCAGCTTTGTTATCATTGATGTAACTATGTCAGACTTTTTTTTTTTTTTTATAAAAGTGAAAATAAAAAGGAGACAAAATAGACTTGGCCCTCACTTCTTTTCAAATTTGCCCTAAAATCTGGAGAGCAGCATGTAAATGGAGTGACAACTTGCTTAAAACACTCTCAGGAAAAGTTTGAATCTATTGCCTTTTTGGATTGAGTATTAAACAGGGTGGGGAAGGAAGTGAAATTTTCTCTACCTTGAATGTGTTATAAACAACAGGTTGCATCTCGTAATGAAGTATTTTGGAGCTGTGTGGCTGAGCCAAGTAGTACCTTTCCAGTCCTCCTAGGAATAGACTGTATCTCCTTTAGGACAGTTAAAAGCCTTTGGAGTCTGTTACCTTTGCCAGACCTCCTCCTAAGCAATGTATTAGACCCTCCCTGCACGCCCACTCCCAAAAACTGAGTAACACTATCACATCCTGGAAAATTAAAAAGCTGACAGCAGAACATTGTAGTCACATCTTATGACTTGCATGTGACTATAACAAACAGAAAGACTACAGAGATAATAAATGCAGAATCACCTATATAAAATAATCCTTACTTTCACATAGACAAAGCCAGGCTTTGACCTGACACCAGAGCTGAGCTCTCTAGGCACGTACTGCAATATTATGCAAAGAAGTCACCAAACTAAAAGCCCAAAACATTCTATTAAGCATCAGTAACCATTAAGAAAGGACTGAAAACAGGAAGCCAAAAGAAACTATCACAATGCACTCTCTAATTTGTAGTGCAGAAAGGTGTTAATACAGCATGCATTTTTACTGCATTCTCTTTCAAAATGGAGCTAGGAAGGGAGAGAGGACAAGCTCCAAGGACTGTTGAACAGGTAGGGTAGCTACTTTAAAAATAACTATATACTTTTAAAATAACTATAGGATAATTACTTCAAAAAGGACAGTTGGAAACAGCACTTCAGCCTGCAGGGAGGGACAAGAAAAAAATACAAAGGGAAGGAATACAGTGAGAGTTTTAAAATCAGAAATAACCCTGGGAAAATGAACAGTAACAGCTCTTTCCCAGCACAAGGATACAGGGGGAATGCTGAATTAAATTACCAGGTGAGAGCATCAAACAACAAAAAAAGGTTTCCTGTTTTCAGTACAATAAAAATACCCTTAAGGATATTACAAGCTATCAGAGGCTTTGACTACTGGCAGAATTTTCCCATGGGCTCCTCCATCATCGCCAAAGTTTCTGGAAGCAGGGTGGCCCTAAGAGCTGTCCCACAAGGATCCCAGAGTCCCACTGCAAAAAGCATGATGCAGCATTCCTTTGGTTCAGTCTTTCATGATGAAAGGGTCTCCAGTATCAGTCCTCCTTCTCCCCTTGGCATCACTAAACCCAACCACTCACCAGATGTCTGAGGACTGAAAGGCTATTTACTTTGGGGCAACACAGAGGGCATTGTCAAATTATGCTTAATAGATGACAAAAACCGTGTTTTTGTAGCTGAACATGAGCTGTAACTGCAGTATTGTTCATTTATGAAGGAGGACACACACTATAAAACAAATTTACATCTTACTTATCATACATTTGCATTTCACCAGAAGCAGCCCCTTCTCCAGGCAGAAATCCTCTCTGAATGGTGTGGGCACAGCCTGGGCAGAAGGCAGTCACCATGCTCATCCACACCACCACTGAACAACACATGGGGCCTGCAGTGCTCACATTTTGCTCAAGTGGTCTCCTCACAGTGGATGCAACAGGCCTGGCCCACCCTGACCTGTCTGCATGATGGGCAGCACACACCAGCTCCATCAGACAACATGATTGCACTTGGCCTTCAAATCCTTGCCAGGCTCCAAAGCTCTGCTCAGCTCCCTTGTCTTCAGCCAGAGCCTCTCCTTTTGCTACAGTGGCTGGGAGGGAGCAGCCTGGCCCTTTTTATCAGCTGGCTTACCACCATGGAGCTTGTCTACTTACAGGCTCTCTTCCAGTCCATGGCCACTGGAGGCTGGAAGGTGAGATACAGCCTCTGGCTCTCATGCTGTTGCCAAAGATAACTGCTGTGAGCAAAGGTAAAAGCTGTGAGTCTGTAACTGCCCCTCACAGAAAACACACTGGCTTGCAGTGCTGGCAGCTGTAGATAAAAGTTACAAGTTAGACAGCCATAACTTTAATTTCAGAAGGTGCTTATTGGGACCTTACGATGGGATGCTGGAGCTTACCATGTCTGTTATATTGATACACCAACTGCTGGGCAGCCTACAAGCTCCAGAGCAAAGCCAGCTGTTGCAAACATTTGTCCCAAGAAGATCACAGTCTGGGCTTGGGAAACACTCTGCCTCTCACATTCTCATCAGTGACTGTGCAGTCCCTGTTTCAGAGTTTAAATGAGCTTCTCTAGCACCATGACCCCTTTCTGGACTTTTGTGCAACACAGACATAGCTCTATGTGTGGCTTCTGGCAAGTGAAGACACTGCAATCCCACATCTTTAAAACTGAACGTGTAGCTCACTCTTGACCCCACTGCCTGCACAGCAGGGCTACACTCAGCTGGAGCAGCAGCTGTAAGTACCCAAAGTCCTGCAGCTTCTGCACCAGGATCTACCCTCTCAACAAAGGTTAACTCCTTCCTGTGTGCTGCAAACACCAAGGCAAACAAACTTGAAGTGCTCCTGTTCCCTGAATTCCATCTGGTTGGAGTCGGGAGGAGGGAACATCCTGCCACGATGCTGCTGTGTTGAGCGAGGGCAGCGTGGGCAGACTGGCAGAGGCTGTGGAGCACAGGCACTCGACTGTTTCAGTCCTTTGGCACTGCTCAGAAACCTGTCTCTGCCTTGCTCCTAAGGTCCAAACACACATCCTCCCAGCTCCATGCACCAGAGCTCTCTCACGCACCAGGAGCTGCACAGGGAATGGCACCCACCATTGAAAGCTTGGTGAGCAGCTTCTCAAAACCACAGGGAACTGTGTCCTGGTGTGGGTCTGGTCAGCTCTGTGGCACAGGTACCAGGAGGCAGCCTGCAGCTGGCACATGCTGAAACAGGACATGGACAGTGAGAGGGAAGGAACCGCCACCTGTGAAGACAAAGCACTTTCCCTGGTGTGGATCTCAGCATGTCAAATGCAATAGATGCCCACCCCACCATATGGGCAAGTGAGAGAAAAAAAATAAAAAATCTGAGATCTGCATCTCAAACAGCTGCACAGCACTTCAGTGCTACATCAGCCTTAATGATATTTTGTTTGCACTACCATGGTATCTTACACATCTTAGGGAGCTGGATTGTACAGAACAGATGCCACAGACAAATCTGTGCAATCTGCAATCGTCCAGTATCACACACTGGAGAAGTACAAAGAACAATATGGACATTGAAAACCTCTAATATTCCATACAGCAGTATTTTTTTGTTAAACAACATTCAAATTTAGTGAAAAAAAAAAATCAACCAATATACTTTTACTGGCTCAGTTAACTGCATAGCTCATGTATTTAGATTATTTTTAAAGTTTCTTCTACAATAAACTGACTTTGCAACTTTAATGTATCACAACAATTCATTTCAAATGTAAGAAAAACTTTATTGGTCCATTAAACATTAAATCTATAACAATACATTCACTCAGTATACAAAAGGAAGTGTCCATAAAAACCATTAACATGCTAAAAAGGCAAAGCTGTTGACTATTTTACAAGTTAGATCTTACAATTCTGGAATCTCTACCAATCCTTAAAAACCAAACTGTTACAGTTACAAAAGACCACAACACTTGCAAAAAAGTTAAATAAACTAGCAAACTTCCACTTCACTGGGCTACAGCTTAATAAAATAAAACCACACATACACACCAAAAAGTTCCCTTGAGATATTAAGAACCTTGAAAAAGACTAATTAAAATCCCCTCACCATTAAGAAAATGTGTTTATATTTTGACTATTTTGCATCCAGTTTTTGAACATGGCATATATGAGACTAAACACCACACATCAGTGGTGAACAAAAAGCAGACACTGAACTCCTATGTTCCTAGTAAATCTTTTCTCAGCTTGTATATTACAAGTAGATTGATTTTATCTGGAAGTTAATTCTCCTCACTTTAAGTCTGCATGGATGCCCAAAGGGCACCTATGCACCTGGACTTGTACCAGTAAGAGGAAAACTAAAGCTATGGTATGTCCGATGATCCATTATTTCCCCATAGTTTTCCAAAATTCTTTGGAAAGCTTTGCACTTCTTCTAGGCTTCATACTGAGGCTTCTTTGGCAAAAGCATGGCTGCAGTGCTGCACCCTGCAGCTCTGGTGAGCAAAAGCCCTGGAAGCTTTAGGCTGCTGGAGTGGTTTCAAAGCTGATGAATGTGGCTCTGAACAAGTGTGTGAAAATGTCTGTACGCTATGCTCTGGGAACTATCAGAGACTGGCAGACGGCAGGGAAGCCAATGTGGCTTATATCTGAAATAAATTCCAACTTTTTAAAAACAACATTGAATAGGTGTGGAAAGAATCAAATCCAGATTCGATAAAAATCCCCATTTGATAAAATGGGATTTAAGGCCTACTTGAAACCTACAGAATTTCCTTGGGCATTAAACAGCAGTCATCATGCCAGTCTCTCACAGCCGCTGCTTCAAACTCTGCACAGTGTGTCTACATCCCCATCCTGGGGCACTTGGGCACTCTGCCATGTAGAAAATGCAGAGACATACCAGTTCCCAAGCTACGTATCCTGTTCCAAGTAAAAAAAGCCAAAGCTTTCTAAGCACTTGACCCCTGGCATTCACTTGTACAGTCATGTGAAACACTAAATTCTAACTACTGTTTACAAAACTGAAAATGCAAGTAAAATGTCATGGTGTTCATTATGTGTTTCCTCCCACAAGAACTTATAGGCCACTTCAGAAAACAAAGAAGCCATTTTCACAGAGGAAAACCGATCCATGTAATAAACTATGACCCTTGACTCTGCTTCAATGCTGCAGGTTGTCCTGCTCTGAAAAGGAAAGGATCAGTAAAACTTGGCAAAGAGGTCTTTGCTAGTTTCTAGCACCGAAGACATCCCATTTGACAGGCAGCAGGTTGTCTGGGAATGAAGGAGGTTTACACTGCCTTTAAAAAACAAATCCAAGGAAAAAAAGGCAAATAAAACTAGGAGATACAGCCTCCAAGCAAAAGACATTTGCTTCTAAAGCTCAGAAGGAAAATGAGAGCAAAATTTTAGCTGTGGATAATCTCAACTCATCTAGTGGCATAGGTACAGTCTTGTCGTATTTTGCTTCATCAACTTACTTTAGAGAAAAGCCTAGCAGTTTATAAAATCTTAACAGCGCAGTTTAAAAGCAGTCAGTGGATTACTTTGTTACTGATCTGTTTAGAGATGCCCAGGATACTGTGAGCTGCTAGGCAAAGTTCAAGCAGCACTATCTTAAGTACCCAAATTTTCCTGATGCCGTCATTCAAAGCCACAGAACTATTAAAAACCAGCTTTTTCACAAGTGCAATGGTTGCTTCATTAATAGCAATGTTCTAGCCCAGAAATGGCTGCAGCAGTAGCTGACAAAGCAATTACATATGCGTAATTTATAATCTCAAAGCGCTTATAGACTTGTAAAAAGGTGCTAAAACACAAAATAAATAAATAAATAGACATGCAGTGTTTATGATTCCGCAAGGGGACAAACCCTCTCTCTGGACTATGCCTACATTAGCAACACCGAATTCTGCATTTCAGAGGAAAGCAGCCCAACCCAGCCAGGATTTACCACATTAGCTGGGCATGTACAAGCTGTTTGAACCTCATGGAAATGCTCGAAGGAGAAAGCTGAGAGTATCACAAACACGCAATACCTTTGATGTGCAACTGCAGTGGAGCTCCTTACTTGGCATCCAGCTGCAAGGGCTGCCTGCACACTTTGAGGAACTATGTGGTGAATAGCAAACAAGCATACTCATCTGCTTTCCACACATTCCTAGTAAAGTTTTAAAGTCTCATCTATTAGTCCAGTTACTTGGATTCAGAGACTTGCTCTCCGAGTCTGTCTTTACCCCAAACAAGAACCAGCCATGACTGTGGCTCTTGGTTGCCTTCATGAGGAAAAGTAAAGTTGTTCCAGTCTCAGACGACAGTGTAGCAAGTGAGGTCCCAAATAATCTTTGTGATGGGAAATTTGAAAAAGTAGAAAAAAGCCAATAAAATTGTTTCACCTTCCCAGCAGAACTTCTGTCAACACTATCTGTTCCTCCAAGAGTCTATTAAATGATAGCATTAGTTCAAATTTAAATAGAGGAAATTTAATATAGGACATATTCTCTGGTCTTGCTGTCTTTGTAAGCTTCCTCACTTCACACAGCCCAAAACCACTAACAGCCAGAAGTGCTGCACTGCTTACGTCTGGGAACAAATTCAATGTACAGTCATGGCACAAGGCAGGATAGACACCATGCAGTGAACTGCCTCAGCACACAGCCACCTGAACTTTCAGGTGTGGGGAGAAAGTTAACTGTTTACAGTTTAAATGTAAAACTAATCATTTATTTACAAAAACATCAGGCTACTTGTGAGTTTTCCCACTTAATTTTCCACTGCACAGTAATAGCTGAAGCAGACTTATCCCCAAAGGTTTGTCAAGCACAGATTGTTTGATCTTCCACATGTACCCCGGGTCTGACTGTGCCTTGTACACACTGGTGTAACGTACAAGGCAGCAGTCACAGGCTCAGTCCAGGTTTTCCAGTTCTAGTGCCACCTGAATTAATAGTTATCACAGCAGTAGGTATGAAGGCACTTTTTAAGAAGTTTTTTTAAAAGCCCATTTGCATGAACTGTTTGGAATCTGTGGGCTAGGAATTTGATTCCTTGACCCGAGCCGAGGATTTTATTATGTAGTTGCACATGGAAGTTCACAGTACAGATTTTACAGCAAACACTAAGGCTGTAACGTTTGCCTGGCCAGCAGGAAGCCTTGTCTTGGTGAGGAACTGGAGTCTTTCCACACCCAGGTGCTACTAGTTACTGATTGCTTAGAAAGGCCTGGAAATCCACAGCTGGATCTGGGGTACCATGGACACACAGGCTTTCAAAGTTATTTATTTCTGTGGGTTTTCCCTGGAACAGTTGCTCAAAGTAGACAAAACTGTGTAAACAGGCACTTCCCTATTCCCACTCTATGTATACCTGCAGATCTAGACACTTAAGGTCAATAGTTGGTAGTAGGGAAGGATGAAGGAGCAGCTCACTGAGGTGAGTGCTGTGTAAGAATGGACTCATGCCTCACTGTGGACTTTATTTTTACAGCCTTGTTTCCTCTGCGCAAAAGCTATTTCCCTAAAAACAAACTGTAAAAAAAGAGCACAAGATGCAGAAAGTCCTGATGGAATCATTACATAAAGTAAGTAAACAGGAACATCCAAGGACTAAGATCTGTATTAAGATCATGCACATTGGTGACTAGGATGCCTGCTATCAGAACCAGACAACAGGAACCTTTTCCCTGCCTTAGAACTTGATATAGTGCATGCCTTCCTCCATAAAGCTCCTTTCCCAATTGTTCTGTTACAAAAAACATGGCTAATTTAGGGAGAGGAAAAAAAAAAAAACCCACACCAAAAAAACAACAAAACCTTGGTTTCTCATAGTACAACATATATGGCACTACAAGGCAAATCTTGCACGCCTCTTAGCACCAGGCAAGGCATGAGGAAGAGCCAGGACTATTTCAGTTGCAGCACAAAACTACAGCACTGGATCAAAATTGTTTGCCAGAACTGCTGCTGTGAGTTAGGTGGGACAACTGTTAGTCATCACTGCACAGCCCACAAACTCCTAGAGATTGGACAGATAAATGCTTCTGGATTGAAAAAGCATTAATAAAGGCCTTTTTCAGCTGCAGAAGCATCTGTGCAGTGACACTCCAAATGCAGGCAGAAATGTTCTGACAGGTCCCCATGCTAGCAGAGCTCTGGCAGGATCAGAACCTCCCAGCAGAAGCAAAGAGAAAGAGAAAAATCTCCCTCCCTGTCCAGAGCTATTTGTTACTTTTCTAACTTAGGGTCAAAGCCCAGCTTCAACTGATATTTTTAACTCTTGGTGCAAACAAGAACACCAAGGCAGTCACTGCTGGACAGACTCCTCCTTCCCTCGTATCTCAGGACAGATGTATTTTGAGGCTCTAATCACTGGGATAGGTGGCATAAGTAGACAGGACTGCAGACCTGAGGATTTTGTTTCAGGTAAGAGAGCACAGATGATGCATCCCTAGAAAAGGGGAAGATCACATCCCCAGAAAGCGCCAAACAGGACAGAAGCCCTGCGATACCGTAACAAGGCAGCTAAAAATGGTAATGAAAACAAGAATCAAGATCCAATATGTTAATATTACTCACCAGGTGGGCATTAGCCATTAATTATTACAACAGAACAACTAAGGCATGCAAATCTTTTGGCCAACCCACTGGCCTCTATGTTGTGCTCTTCTTTGTTTTGCAGAAAGCAGTGGATGAAGATTTAAGGCTCAATCATATTTTTTAAAAAAAGGAGCTGCTAAATTGGTTGGTATTTCAGACTGTATGTGTGTGTGAACATGTATCTTGAGAGAGAGAAAATAAAAACCACCAGGATTAGCTCAAGTCATAAATTCATCCCACCAGAATGCAGGTAACTAAGAGGGTTCAACCTTTTTCAGCATTCAGGGCATTTGAGCTGTTCTACTACCAAATCATCTGCTTAAATTAAAAAAAAAAAAAGGTGACAAGGTAGTGTTTAATATCATCAAGTCATTTGTACTAAGGCAGCTGTTTGTTATATTTGTGTCTTCTGGTTTTGCTTTTCTGACTGCTTACTGCGGTGCTTGGAATAGGAGTTCTACAAAAGAATTTCTGTCTCCATTAATATACTGGTTGGCTAAGTTCCATCCCAACAGCAAAACTAATATCAACAGAGGAGTATAAAAATATAGCAGTTAGAAAAAATCCTTTCCAACCAACACACAAGCAGAAAAAATAATGACATACTATAGTCCTTTTCTGACCATCAACACATCTAAAATATTATAAAACTAGTCATGGAAACAGAACCAAAGATCCTGGGAGATCTTTAGAGACAAGCTGAAACAGCAGGGTAGAAAAGTAAACGAGCACCCCACATTTAAATTTAACAGGAACTGGCAGTGCTCCCCTATCATTTTCTCAACAGCAAACACTGTAAATAAAGAATGTACCTTATCTTACATCCCCATGCAGTACACTCAACTTTTGAGTGATCTAGCAAAGCAAAATGGGACAAAATTCAGTTTGAGAATTTGTGTGTAGAACTCCCCTTCAGTTATTAACTGGGCTAAATCTGAATTGCATAAAATATCCAGGTGCCTTTAAAGTAATAATAGAATAAATACTTTACTATCATTGGTACATTCCTTTCTCAATCTAGGTATAAAATAACTTAATATATTTAATACTCAGATAAACAATTTTTAGTAAATGCTTTGGCAATCAAATTCTTATATATTCTCTTATTTGCACAGAAGACAAAAAAAACATGTAGACGTGTTTTTGGAAAAAAATTATCTGGATACTACCTACAAGAATTATATGCTGTACAAAACAGCAGTCCAAATCATCACTGCAAACTGTAAAAGAAACAGTCAGTGGAAGAGTATAGAAAGGAATTAATGTGTATTTGCTGGAAGATACCAAACATTCATGGGAAATAAGACGGTACCGCCTGCACCATAAGTTTTTCTTTTCTTGTCAATGAAGCCAGAGAAAGATTGTCAGTTATTTGAAGAGTATTTCACTTATTCCAGTTTACGCAACAACTGTGTTTTCTACACATAAGCATTGTAAAGTTTCAAACCAGATTTGTTCCCTTAGGCAATGCTTTTTCATGATAATAAAAAATTGTTAAACAAGTCTTCAATCATTTGTTTAGCCTGACTAAAAAGATAATAACTGGAACATTATGGTAAGTGGGTAATAGGTGTTTCCTCATTCCAAAAAGAAAAGGAAAAAAAAAAAGAGAAAAACTTAAAATGACCTTTTGACTGTTCACACTGAGAACTCTCTGGTTGGGCAACAGAGTGGAGCAATAAGAGTCCATAAGTACAGACAGACACAAACCCAACAGGAGACCATCTTAATCCAGAATATAGACCAGGTTCCAGTGAAGAATTTTTCAATCTGAGCACTTTCGTAACTGTTAAGGGAAAAAAAAAAAAAATTAAAAAAAAAGGTCTGACACAAAAGTCTTTAACTAGGTTAACCCATAGAGGAAGCAAGGGAGAGCCCTTTATAGCGCAAGATCTTGCTCAAGAATGCCCAAGAAAGACTTGTAATGTCTCTTCAAACTTCTGCTATAAGGATAGGAAACACCCAAACAGCAGAACTTCCCCTTCAGGTCTTCCCTTTCAACACAGAGAGACGTTAATTTCTTGGCATTAAAGAAATACACTTACTGGAACCAATGAGTTACTGTCATCATCACATAGAGAGACGCCAGGAAGAAAACAAAGTGGAAGTAGGCGTAACTGTACACTGTGCCCTTCTTCTCATCGTAAACCACAGTCTGGCCTCCCCTCTTTTCAACATGCTCTTCAGCATCAGCTGTAAGAGACAGGAAACAAGAAAGTTTTGCAAATGTAATGAGAACTGAAAACAACAGCTAGCTTCACAGAGAAGACAGCAGAACACTTATGCTGTGATTTGGGAAAGTGTGAGTGACACAGAATAACACTGGAACATTTCCTTATCCTTACAGCATGGGCCTAATCCTTGAGTCAAAAACTGGACTAACACTGAAATCCTGCCTTGTAACAGCTTCCTTGTTTACTGAGTAGATTTTGAGCATTGAGAGCATTTAAATTGCTCTACCTGTGCAATATTTTTCGGGCAAGTCCAAGCTGATAATCCTGATTGTACCAGTTCTGCAAACAGGACACTCCCTTCCTATCTCGCTCATGAACTGCAGTCCCTGCAGAGCTGCTGAGCCAAAAACGCAGCAGTAGTTACAGGCACGCAAAAAAAGCAGATTACTCTTTGTATGTTGCGGTAACGAAATATACTCTGAAGAATTATTAACCAGCCTAGTATTTTTGAAACAGTGTTGTGACATCTCTTGCTTCCCTCTGTAGCCTCACTTGCAGCACTTCATCTGCTTCAGTTTGCTTTCAGCACTCTACTGAATGAGGGTATGAGCAGCTCTCTATCCACAGCTGTCTCCTTACTCTCTCGGCTTTGATCCAAAAGCCACAAATAAGGTAAATTGTGCAGTGAAAACATAATTACCGTCTCCATCAGGTACACAGCAAAAGCAGCAACGAGCTACCTGTGGAACAGACAACATGAAGGGGTAAGAATCTGTGCTACAGCAAAGCAGAACAGCTGGGGAAGGAAGGTCTGTTATGTCTAAGCTACAGACACTAATTTAGAAAAGTCTCGTTTGTATTTCCAACCAGCACAAAACTAAAATTAGGATTTACCCAGTAGCTCAGAACAGCAGCTTCCAAGCTTTGGAAAAACCTGCTCAGTAAATTTGAAGAAATGAGCCAGTCTTTAAAAATTACTCTACCCATTTCACATAACTCTAGGTCTAACACAGATTCAAATAATTATGACAAAATGGTGGAAAAGCTACAAAACACATTCAATATTCAGGGGACTTATGGATTTCGATGTGCATACAAGTGCTTTTTAGGACATTTCTGTACTAACACAAAAGTATAAGGAACTTTTAAAGCTCTGATGCATGGGTGGGATATCACAGCTGTACCAGTGTAAGTCTGAAATGTACTTCTCTTTCCAAGATTTTGCTGAAATGGAGACAAAATGAGCACAGGCAGAATGAGTAAAAGCAGAAACCTGGCTTTACTGTTTTATTTAAATAAACACTTCCCTTTTTTTTAGCCTGATGGAGAAAGAAAAGCTGAAATTGACACTTTCTGTGTGGAATGGTAATGAAAATGGAGAAAAGGTGTTGACTATCCAAGAAACAAATATAAGTCTATTTCCTGCACCAGACTACAGTAAAAGTCAGCACCTTCTGTAGTGCTTCACACATATTATTTGTACTGGTAATATCCTTCTCTGGGATTTATTTTGCTTGTGGTCTCATTAAGACAATGAACCCTGTTGGGAAAATTCACTTCCCTATTACATCAATCAGTCTTTATAGTATGAAAGTGTATTAACTTTGTTTAGTTGTTTTAGTTCACAGTATACCATACAATGTAACAAGGCACTGGAACTTTACTGGAGACTTTGGTTATTGTTCATGTTTAAGTAAAACAAACTAAAGGGTAGCCCAGTTGTGGAAATAAGGACATTGCTTCTTGGTAACTTACAGCTGTCCATGAAGGATAAAACATGGCCCTGGACAGCCAAGGTAAGGCCAGCATCCTAGGGCCTCCAAAACATTTTTGAAACTATACCAGCATCATAGATAAGTAGCTATCTCAAGACTGACTTAAAGGACGTCTGGATCAACAGACAAGCAGCAAGGCTGCTGCATGAACACAGTTACTTTGCAAAGTTTTATTATGGTTATGATGGTGTGGGTCCTAGTGATTAGTCCAATCATGCTGCACCTGAATGCCTGAAGGGTAGAAGACCCCTGTGTAAAACCACATTTGGGGTGCCCCAGCTTGGCTGGGATACCACATACACATGAATAAATATTTATGCTTTGCACTTCTGAACTTTATGTTTTAGCTTATCCCCTCTTACAGGGACTGGCTGCATGTCTTCCCAGACAGTAAAGTAAAATGTCCACCAGAAACACTAAGTGATAGGTCTACCCTGCATATCCCTCATTACCTGTACTCACTGGGTTCATAAAGCCAGAAAAAGCCAAAAAGCTCATTCTTTTTCAAAAGACTGTCTGAGAGTTTAGGTAAACCCCTTATTCTCTACCTCTTTCTACTCTTGTTCTGCCAAACCTCACCTGCCCCAGTAGCCTGAGTTACACGGGGGCTGCACTCACACTGTGAAGCAAGCACTGGGTTCCCTTCAACATTTTAACCAGTTGTAATTAAGTCCTGGCACAGACAGAGTGATGATATTAGCAACGCTGGCACACACACCCCTAACACTCAGCTGCTTCCAGGACAGACTGACAGACCCTCTCTGGGCTGAAAGACAAAGGCCCTTTGCCACGGGGAAGGCAATCACAGTGCAATTAGTTGCTCTTCACCAGTCCTTTCTTTGTATTTACATTCAGTGGCTCTTGTACACGCTTTAAAACCCAACAGTCCAGAACTAATCCAGCGGGCAAGTACTCTGGCTGATGAGATGGATGTTCCCTGTGAGGGGCCGCATCCCAAATCCGAGGCGTGCCGTAGGTGCCCAGGCTGCCCGCTGCTCCTCCACAGGGCACAAACGCACACCTCTGCGGAGGCCTCCTGCACTGCTCGGGGGGCAGCGGGCTGCAGGGGCACGGCAGGCGGCTGTTTCCTCTGCAGTGCTCCCCGTCCTGCCCCTCAGCACAGCGTGGGAAGGTACAGGCCCCATCTGGACCTGCCCAAGACAGGCCATGCCAGGTCTCGGAGCTCCATGCCCAGCTGGCAGCGAGGCCTGGGCTGGCTCTGGCGCCCTGCCCAGCCATAGCATCCTGACACAGGGAAGCACCTCGGCACCCTGGCACTCCCACACTGAAACGTGTTGTGCTTCCCCACGCCCAGCCACTGCCAACACCAAAGGCCTCAGCAGACACCTCCACATTTTTGAACTCCCACAAACACTTGCATTAAAGACTTAGGAAAGAGAAGCTAAAACTGCAGATAATACTAATGCAGAGAGAGCTAGGGATGGAGACTTACCTTCCAAAAACACCCATGTATTTCAAAGCATCACTAGCAAGCCTAAGCAAGGGGAAACTGTTACTTAGCAAAACCCCAGTAATTTCCCAGAGTTTTCTGGGTGTTCCCAGGACATGGAAGCCAAAGAAACAGGCAGGTAGAATGAAGAAACTTGTATAGCTGAAACAGGGACAAGAAATATGATCAGAGATTAAATTATAGGCAAAAAGAAAGGAAATACTTATGTATGGAAATAAAAATAAGAAACAAGAACTTGGGATCATAGTTGCTACGAGAACAAAGGCAAGTACGACTGAAAATGTTCAAGAATGCCTCCACTTTTTCTTCTGGTAGCTTTCCAGCAAGCTTTTCCCTTAAAGAGAGGACATGAGCTCATGTCAAACACAAGATTTACAGGAAGTCTGCAGGATGTTGAATAAAATTCAAGAGCAGCAAATTATTTCAGTACATAAAGGCACCTCCACGGGACCAGCAAGACCTACAGAAGGGCGAATGTTGACAAATGTTCTGATGAGTCCATACCCAGAGGCACGCAGCATACATGCCACCAAGAAAGGCTCCTGTTTTCAAATTACTGGCCACAAAAACAACAGCAATAGAAGCATGGGAGAAAGTCTCCACAAAAATCCTGCGTGAAGAAGCAAGAACTCACTTCGGTTTCAGCTGTTGCATATATTCCTCTCAGAGCCTCTGAACTTGCACGTGTTGTTGAGGTCAAACTAGGAGGAAAAGAAGACAGTGTCAAACCCCTGGGCAGGGGGCAGCTATAACCCCAACAAGGTAACTCTTCAACATCACAGCAAACATAAATAGTCTACTCCCATATCTCAGCTGAGTGTTCGCCTGGAAAGGTTGTCCTGCAAAAGGTATAAACCAGACTGGCAGATGGCCACTGGCCAGCTCAGACTGAATCATGAGCTTAAAAGTAGGTCACTCCTGAAAGGCAATGAATTCACCACCATTTGACAGCACCAAAATCTAAGTGCTCCAATTTGCAAGTCAGAAGACATCTCCCCTGCTGTGCATAACCAATGCATTTATATTCAGTTCATGGCCATCACTTTGGCTCAGCATTTCTGTAAAGGCTTTGCCAGCAAACTCACAGGTCTCTGGTAGCAGTCCGTTTTCAAAAGTAAATTACC
The DNA here is from genome assembly GCA_013390045.1 of Picathartes gymnocephalus. Lineage (NCBI taxonomy): Eukaryota > Metazoa > Chordata > Aves > Passeriformes > Picathartidae > Picathartes > Picathartes gymnocephalus. The sequence goes on from WEKY01047285.1 coordinate 25,656, forward strand.
AGCAACTGCTGTCAGTGTACCAGTTCCTAGAAATTACTTTCTTGCATGACTGTAGTTATCTGGTGGGGAATCCCTTCTACCTTCTTCTGACAGGAAACACTTCTTGCCCAGTCCTGCCCTTCTAGGATGTGAAACACAAACTTCCCATTACCCACAGGAAGGCTTTGGTGTACACACTGAGCCTTGGTAAGCAATGCTTCAAAACAGTCCCCTTGAAGGTATTCTTACCTCCCCAGCTACACGGTACACTTCAGTGGCAGGCTACATGAACATTATCTGTGTCCTGAAACACCTCCCTGAGGCACTGGGAATGCCCTTCTATTTGTGAATTATATCCATGATATCCATATTTATATATTTTATATCAAAACAAAATGGAACACATATGCATCTTTGATCAACAGAAGCGTAAGTCTCTTGTTTTCACTTTACAAAAACATGAAGGGGTTTCTGTGTGAACTTTGAAGTGGACTGATTCAGAAGCAGAACCTGCTCAAAAATCTGCAGTAGACAGGCAGTGCTGTCTCCCAGTAAGCTGCACAGCCAAAATAAATGACGCATCACCTTTTAATCACTAGCAACTCCCTTTCCAGAGCATGACTTAATTTACTGAAGTGAGCTGCAATAACACAAGATGAGCATCAAAGGTGAGCATCACGGGCACAAGCAAGAGTTTTTTTAGAGCAGAACAATAGCAAATCCTGATGGCAATACTGTGCTCATCATTTGTTCAAAGGAAGCCTTAAACCCTCCCGAACAGTTTGTTTGTTTTAAAGACCCTCAAGGACAGTCACAGCCTCTGCATGGAGGTTACAAAAATTTCAGGTAAGATTTTTCAGGTGAATGTACAGAGTTCTAGCGTTTAACGCTGATATTATTTGGGATGGTGGACAGGTGGATTTTTTTTCCCTGTGCCTCTAGATCTAAATTGCCCTATTTGATTTTAATGAGATATATTTGTTTCAAACGTTGTATTATCTTGTTGAACATTTTTAGCTAAAACGTCTAGGATTCTGAAGCTGAGGACAATATGAACCTTTCAGCTCAGCTTTATTCCACACTTCTCTATGACTTTGCATGAGGCCTGCTGCTATAAGGCTTCACTCTTCGGACAACAACGTTGCACTTACAGAAAGGTAACTGTAAACTCCCACACTTACCAAGAGTATAAAATGCAGCCAAACAGAATTGTAGTACCCAAGCCAGTAACCAGGTTTTCATCTCTGTGCAGGCCTTGACTGAATTCAGGTACACAGATTGTGATATTCCGGTTGTTTCCATCCAGGACTTCACAAAACAAAACAAACAAAAAAGAAGAGTTTGCAGAGCTCATTTCATTGCATTTTAAAGTAACCTTCAGACTGAAGGCGTTCACTGATTTTTTATTATCCTACAGTAGGTAGGAAAATTTCAACTGTTTCAGTCCTTTACAAAGATCACAGAGAAAAAGGTGGGGAATCTGACCTGGCAGACTCTGTGTTTCAGGCAAAACAAAAATAGAACTTAGCAGAGTACTAAAATTTTCTGTTTGACCACAACAGACAAACAAGGAAAAAAAACGTGTTCTGTGAACTAAGAAATAAGAAGTTGGAAGTCTGCCAACACTTCGCCCAAGGCTACAAAACCATATAAGACCAAGATAGTATAGACCTCAGACCAGAAGTTTCCTTGACTGCAAGGGTGCTTGACGACAACTATGAAATCCATACATAGTAAAAAAAGGTGATCAGTAGTTGCCCTGTTCTCAGACTAACTCATATAAGACCAACGAAAAAAAGATGCACTAGTTACAGGCAAGTTTTTATCTTGGCATGTAAGCAAATCCTACTTCTGGGTCCCTGAAATGAAACCAATTCAGTCCTTGATGTTCCAAGTTGCATCTGGCTCTTTATTATCTCCCTGGAGTCAAGGCAAGGCATTGAGGAGCCTTCAGCATCACTCCAAAGCAAGAGATGACAGCTGCACCTTAATATCAAATCAAGAGCTTTTTCAGTCAATGCTGCTTAAGGCATCCCTTTTTTCCCTCCAGCAACCACAATGCATCTCTATTGACGCAGCACAAGTATTTGTAGGACCAGAGGGAGAAACACAGCAAAGACTACATCCAGGTTAAAAATAAACTCAGTCAGTCCCCTACCCAGTGGGAGAGGACTTTGTATGGCCCTGCACAAACAGCTTTATCAGCACGCAGCAGGGACAGCACCAAGGGGACAGTAAACAAAAGGATGATCAGCCTTTAGAGAACATCAGATATGTTGGCCAGAGATGTACAGATTCCCCCACCTGTGTCCATTAAGGACATGTCTGGAGCTAAGCAGGTCCACCGTTTGGCAGGTCTTTTAGCCAACTCTGACACCAAAAAGCTAAGGCAGGCTTAATTAACAAAGATTCAAGAGACATCACTTTTTGTTTGCCCATTCCTTCTAAAGATATATGCAACTCTTTTAGAGTGTTGCAAATGCCTGTAACTTGCATTTTCTTCAAGCTTTGTATGCAAGATGTCCAATTTGGAAATCCCTCCTTGAAAAATGAGTCAACATTAGGTAAGCTCATAGCAATTCTGAGTGAGAGGGCCTGGGACACCATATTAAGTACCAGCACCTCACACATTCTCTAGCACTGTGAAAGCTGACAGGCAAATGTGGAGTCCTTATCACACAGACAGGGGAGGAAGGAGCATCTCTGAAAGCAGATGACAATCACGAAAATTCTCAGGCATGGGAAGACAAGGAGGTCTAAGAGTGTGCTTGATGCATATTCTAACAAATGCAATAACCACACTTGCAATATATACAAGAATCAGAACATTCACTTAACTGCTGAAGACTTTGTCTGTGACAAGCATGAAGCAGCACAAGGCAAATGGTTTAATTCCACATATCACTTTCTTCCCCTTCTTTTTCTTTTTACACTGTGGCAAGACTTTGGAGTAACCCTGATGCCTTCTAAATTCAACTCTATATTAATTCAAAACACTGCTGCAGTTCCATAAGTAAATTTTACACCTAAATACTGTCTGGTTTACTTCCTAACTCTAGAATACTCTTGTGTGTATGTCTGTACCTACACAAGTGTGACGGACTTTTTCCCCATCTGTCCCTTTTCCTCTTGAGAGATGTCTGTATAAACTTTTCCTTCCTGCCATTGGACTTATTTTCCTCTAGTTACTGTTGTTCCAGCTATTGAACACTAAAAGGTGGGCAATAATAAAGAAAGGGTATTTTAGTACTAATTCAAACCAGAAAAATCTTCTCTAAGGGAAAAGAATGCTTCCAGTCCAAACATATGAATCTGGTATTTATTTGGGTAAAGGAAAGCCTGAATTGTGCTGTAAAGTCTTGCTCTGGTTTTGCAGTGTAAAGAACTAAAAACCCTAGCAAGTTCCATACTCCTGACTTGCAAGGCCAGTGGCTGAAACGCAAGTGGAGTTCAAGAACTCTGCTGCAGAAAAGCATCATCTCAGCTGCAACATAACTCTGAGACATAACTCCAAGTCCTTTCTTGGAATATTTCCTCTCAAAACAAAATAGCAGTGGTACTCAAGTGTTTGCTTCATTAGGAGCCCAGGCCTAGCTAGCAGACTAATTCTAGAAGAAGAAAGTGTCATATTAGTGGTCTTTGATGGCCAGCGCCTACTAACTGGACTTTGTAAACTTTTGGATGGAGCTGATGACCCAGCTTCCTCCAGAGGAATCCAAGAACCACTTGTTCCAATCCTTTCCTATCATGTGACCTAACACATTATGTATTTTGTCCTATCCTATTTTATGACAACATGTACCTGCCATAGGAGGAACAGACTACAAGACTTTGGGAAATTTGTTCATAGGAAATAGGAAATGGTGCAACAGATGCAACTCACCCAAGGTAAGTTAAGACCCCTAGACCAAAGCATTTAACACACATGGAGAGTGCCAGCTGCACAGATTTATTTGTACCATTTGCAATTTCTTCTGTGAGGACCAAAGCCAGCAATTCTATATCCTTGAGTCTGTTAATCCAGGTTTGCTAAATTTTTGCTTTTAATACACAGCATGTTTAAAAGAATTTACATAAAGCATTAGATAACTTACTAGTTTCTGGTGGTTTGCTGGATAGTGCTGAGAAAGTGAGGTACATGACATAGCAGCTGATAACCCCTGACTGCAGCAAGCCAGAATGGGGCTGGCCTTTACAAGAAAGATGAAAATTAGTTGTTTTTGTAGACACTTTAGCAAACTGAAAAAGAAATTTATATTCTTTACAGAACAGCACACCAATATCTTTTATTTTTAACGTAAGGCAGTTACTAAGTGTTTGAGGCAGTTTAGCTATAGTTCTACTGTCCAATAAAGAGAAAAAACTCTATCCTTTAGTTCTGTGGGCTGTTTCAGAAAAGCATTAGAGATTCTCGTGTAACCAAAGAATCACCTCTGTGCTTTTGTCAAATCCAGCAGTTTTTCAAAAGCTACTGACAAGTTGCCACAATAATTTTATTTTCTGGTAAAGTCTCTGTTGGAGTCACTCTACTATTTTCAGGCCCAATGTATGCAAGATGCTAACAGCACACAAAGTATGAAATACTGCTGGCAACTCCTCCAGGCCCAAACTTTAAAAGTAAAAGTTAAAAGTAAATGGTAAAACAGTGGGGAGTTTGACAGCTACCACTGCCAGACTTAGGTAAACTTCACAACACAGTGCCAGCCATCAGCAGGTGGGCCTTCTCTACACTGTGTGCCTGGTGGCACACCCAAAATGTCTCACACCTCTGTAGATTTAGCAGTCAAGCTGACAATGAACAACAGCACTTCACCATCTAGAAAAAGAGTCAAGTGCAGCACCAGTTCTGAACTATCATTAAACTTTCTGCCCAGACATGGCTTATGCCTCCAGGCACACAACTGTGGCAGCATCACAAATCCAGGAGGAGAACTGGCCAGTGGACTCACGATTCTGGACACAGGGTGATATGGCCACCAGGGACACAAAGAGGCACAGGCCACCGTTCACTCCAATCAGGACCTTGTTGTACATGCAGCCCTCTGAGCGTGTGTAGAAAAGAGCCATGAGCACCAGAGCTGCCACAGCAATGGAGTACAGGATCAGAGTGACCAAGGCAAGCAAACCATTCCACACCTGCTTGTGGTTTGCACCCGCAGTCCTGGGGAGAGAGAGACAAGCATCTTATCTTTATCTTCCCTTAAAATTCTAACATCTAAAGAGCTCATACCCTCAGACACAAAAGACAGTGTTTACTTTCCTGAAACATGCATGCATCACTATACCAGCACAGACTCTTGCAAGGTTCCCACCCATGAAACAGAGGGAAACATTCCTTAGCATTAGGGTTTTTCTTCTATACAATCACAATCAACTCCTTCTGTAATTACAGCCCAGTGTTGACTCCTAGGACTCCCAGGAGTTCTCTGCGATCAGCCCACCAGCATTACCTCTACTCAGTAATTAAGGGGCTTCCTCAGTGGCAACTCCCAGTGTCCCAGGCTGGGCTAGCGAATGGTGCTCTGCACACAATGAAACCAGAGGTTTATTGCTTGGTGTGGCCTCTCTCCTGCTCTTGTACTACCTTGATAGTCTTACTACTCTTTCACTCAAAAGCCTCCTCTCCATTTAGGTCTAACCACCAGTCTCCCTCAGCTAAAGTGTGGTGCATCTTGTTTCCCTTTCTTCACCTTCCAAACATCTCTTGCAAAGCTCACCACGGTTTAAAAGGAGCAACTAAAACAGTTGTTTTGACATAACAGGGTGTTTGGTAGATGGAAAGTCTTTCCAGTGGTTTGTTTTTTTTTCCTGTTGTTTTATGGAAACAGGACTTATTTTAAAAGAATATCTAATGTAAAGAGAGGTAAAGTTAAATACTGGTGCTGGAAATCTTTCATCCACAAAAAAAAGCAGCTGCACTAATTAGCACTAGAAATATCTGTGGTATAAGGAGTTCTCACCTCTTTCTCCCTGAAAGAGGAATCAAACAAAGCCGAAAGTTTGCTAAAACGCTTTCTCAGCAGGTGGTACTTTAAACAGAATAAGAGAGGACTGCAAGAGTTTGTAGCGGAAGAAATGTGTGTCAGAAAGGGTGGAGGTGGAGGCACGAGAATACATGTGGGAGGACAACTTAAATATTTTTAATTGATGAGAGGCAAAGGGCAAGGAAAGTAATAGAAAATATACTTGAACCAAAATTGTATCCAATGCCCAAATAGTGTACATCTAGGTTGATAATGGAATCCTGCATATTTAGATGACAAGAGAGAAGTTAAACACAAATTAGCAGTTCTCAATTTCAGAAAAAAATTGATTTGCCTTAAGCTGACATAGAAAAAGCAGGATTTATCAGTTCACAACACTGCACACGGTTTCAATATTACATTTTGCAAATCCATTTTGCAGTTTTATTCTCTTGCACCTCTCTACTTAGTAGATGTATTTTCATATAAAATATTAAATAAAGTAAGAAAATTTTGCATCCCAAGACACTACTACTTAATGGAAGCCAAGTAGTTCAGGTTAAGAATAAATCAGCAGAGTAGAAGTGAGCAATGAGGAAACATTCTGTTGGGGAAGGAGAAAAGTACATGAAGCAAATATGAACAGCTCTGAATATTGACATTCAAGTGTCTTCTTTCAAAAATTACATCCAAGATATTTTTACATTCTTTGTTATGAGAAAAGTATTGGTCAGGAGTCCACCAGAATTTTAAGCAAATAACTACTTGCCCAACACATACCAATTTTTATTCCACTTGTGTGCAAACTCAACCAGCAGGATGAGCTGAATGGCAATGAAAAGGAACCCTCCTGTTGCTCCTACGTAGCGCCACGCTGCAAGGCAGAGAGGCAGAAAATAGGTCAAACTGCAGTCTCCTTTTCCTTGAGATAAAATGGATTTATTGTCTATGCAGTGAAGCTGTTAATGTGGTTTGAATATCTCAAGCCCACAAATGTAGCAGGAGATGAGAGATTTCAAATGAAAAGCCAGCTCAGTTAACCCAAGATTAGCTCCCTGATGAATTCAGCTTGCAACCTGCTGCACTTTCAATGTAATCATGTTAGTACAGCTACTGAGTTTCCCTAACCAAGAAAATTTTTGTGGAGACTATTAGTTACTATATTCAGACAGCAAATACTGAAACCTTTATTTGTGACTTATTTGTGACTGGCAGGAGGGAGGTGGTGTGAGGGCATTCCACAGGAATCTAAACCCTGAAATTGCAAGGTACTGGAACCCAATCATTACTAAAAAGGGCAATTTCTTCTCCTCCAGAAACCAGTACCAGAGAAAAACAAAGGTGGTGTTTATCTATTCACAAATGCTGTTCCGAGCCACTCCCAAGGAACACTTGATATTCACTGACTGGTTTTAAGACAGGTTATTTGGGTACTTAACTGTTGACCTACATATACTATATCTGGGTAGCTGCTTGGATGTTTTCGACAAGAGATTTCTTACATGCAACATCAGAAGTGCCTGAGGAAATATAGATACCTATTTTAATTTTTAGCTGTATATACAGCTTGTGCTGCTCTGCAGTACACAGCCTACAAATGACTTCAAGTGTGCAGATGATTTCAGTGAAGAAAACACCAAGGAAGTGTATCAGCAAAATTCAGCCATACCCTTCCATTGTGCTTTCCTTTTGAAAAAAAGCATGTGTAAGTTAAGTGGACGAACAGAATGGTCAGGATTTATTTCCATTAGCAGTTGATGTAGAGATTAATTTTTTTTTCTTACTCTATCATAAGCTCATTGTTTGAAAGCAAGCAAAAATGTCATTGTCTGGTTTGCTAAACATTACTGTATATACTTGACCAGCATTCTGTTCTTCAAACATACAGAAGTTATTCTGTAAAACAGTACATAAAAAATGGGCAGGGCACAAAGTGGCATGTGTATTTGGGAGAGGGAGAGTAGGAGAAGTCAGACCACCAATGGAGTGAACAATTAAACAGACAGACTCTCATGATCTCCCTCTACCACAGCATACTGCAGGATGTTTACGGATCAATCACAGATAAGGCTAACATGGCCAGTATGGATTTAACACTACAACCCAAAGAAACCTGCTGCTTGCACATAATCTTTCTCCTCCATGATTAACAAACTGCTTGGGAAACATGGCAAGAGATTTTTCTTTTTAAGAAAACAAAAAAGCAGTTGGGAGAATGACCCCCTCCCTCTAAAAAAACACAAAACCAACCAACCAACCAACCGAAAGACAGTGTAAGTTTCTTGAAAGGAGGGGAGAAAACCCCACAAACATACTATACCCAAACCATCTGTAAATCTCAAGTTCAGGGGCAGACCAGAGGTCAGTTTAGCAGGAGTTGCAGAATACAGCTTTAGAGTGAAAAGTCAACAGGTAGTTTGGGGAAGAAAGATTGTTATGCTGTATCTCCAGACTACATTAGACTGCTGTTGAGAATCAGAAAAAATTCTGTTTCTCCTTTTTTGCAAACACATCAGTTCCTGAAGACATTTCACCATGAAAAGGGTCACTTGCAAAGATGACAGGCAGTCTCACCTGCCCAGGAGTACAAGGCATTGTACTGCTAGATCTAATCCAAAGAGAATGGTTCCTAAGGACAAACACATACAGCCATCCCACAGCTTCACAGAGGAGAAGGAAGAGGGGCCTCAAACTGAGTCAGGACCGAACAAACAGACAGCAAGAGCAAGAAGCTGAATTATGCCTGTCAGTGGTTTACTTGTAGTGGTTTTTACTTTAGTTTCCCAGAGTATTATGCTCATAGTCTGTCTGCCCACTCTATTCTCTTCCCCGTATTACCCCTTCCTCCTACCCTTTTAAACACCTTGGCTAGAGCAGATGGGTGTTGAGAACAAGGTAACCTAGCCAAGTCCTAGTGGAAGCAGGCCGCATACACAATTGCTCCTTTTGCTTTACTGATCCCATCCCTTTTCACCTGTCCAGACCCAACAGCTCAACGGCTTACAAGTACCTGTAAGATGTACTTACTGAAAATGTAAGAGAATAAACTCATCTTGGTGTCACCAGGATTTTTGCTCCTAGCCTGCAAGCTCCTGTGACACACTCCCCTCCCGGCTGGCACTTCAGTATGGGGGTAGTACCAGCACTCCTTCCAAAACTGGAAATGCTTCTGACATGGCATCCTCAGCAGAGCACTCAAAACAGGGCCCAAGAACTCTAATTTTATCTTACTGCATGTACGCCTCCAACCTGAAAATTAACAACATCCCAAATTCTTTTGGAGCACTGCAGGTTTCCAGGCAGCAAACACCAGTGCCCAGCAGGTTACTGTGCCTCCTGAAGCACTAGCACCTCTCCACCGTGCAGCCTGACTGCTGCACTATGCCAGAGCTACCTGCACAAACCAAACTAATATGCAGCTCTGTGTTCTTGAGTAACAATTCCTTCTGCACCATCATAGTTCCGTATTTCTTAAATAATTGGTAAGAATTCTTAAAGAATGGCTGCAGTGGTATTATTACCTACCACTTTGGCCTGCTCTTGATCAGAAAAAAACATGCTGTTTCCTGCACATTCACATGAAGACCACGTAGTTTGCACACACAGTGTTCCCTCAAAGAGCTCCAAATACTGGTTTTGGATCTGGTCTGTAAAGGCTTTACTTGAGGAAACAAGGCAATATTCATGCTGATCACACCTCTCGGATTTCTAAGCACTCACAACATAGTACAGAATGAAGCAGTGTAACAAAACAAGAGGACGTACCATTGAGGAAAGTGTCCTGATCAGGAATGAAGAAGGCTCCTGAGCACATTGCTGCCAGAACTATAAGTTTAATAAGCCAGAATCTAGATGAGAGGAAAGAAACAAAAAGACCCATCTGGTTGTAATAGGAATTAGAGATTTTCAACTTTAGTACCACAAGAAGTCTCTATTTAAAGCCTAATGAAAAAAAAAACTCCTCTGATGACTGATTACCACTTTACTTAGTTTTCACTTGACCAGATTATTTCTGACAATACAAGCAAAGTAAAGTTTTTTGGGTTTTTTTTTTTTTTTTAATTGCCTAGTACTACACCTAAGTGAAAAGTTGGTGGCACAAAATTGTAAAGAGATGTGAAAGTTAGGCAGTGAAACAAAAACTCACCCATTATGAATGTATGCTCGGCAGCTTTTGCTGTTGTTAATTTTGATGGTGAACAAGAAGAATAAAAAGAAGAAACAGGCCATTCCAAAACAGACTTTGTACACTGCAGAGTATCCCACCAACTTCTCACACATCTCACCCGCCTGAATACCCTTGCACATCTGCTTGTAGAAGGGAATCTGAAAAGCAGAATACATTATATATAAGCTGTTAGAAAGGACACAAAGTACACATAACCAAGCATGTCTATGTCTGTGCACCAGTGACTTTTCACTGGCTTCATTTAATACCTTTCACTTTTGACACTACTTCAGCCTGGATTTCAGGGTTCTGGGGATATAACAAAATCTAAAACACAAGGGACTGACGTCCTCCAAAGCCTGCGCTCAACTCTTTACAGCTCTCTTGGGGTATGAGTCCACCTCCCTTCAGCTCATGCCATTCCTGCCCATTACTGCTTATTCCCTCATTCTGGGGACCTTCTCCCTTCTTCCCACGCTGTTCAGCAAAAGAATCTGATTGCTTCAGTAACTCAGTTTACATGAGACATACCAGGGGCTTGTGCTGCCCTGGCTGGAAATACATACTGACACACACCCAAGTGTCACAGGAGCGGCAACCACCCTCTTCTCCATCACAGCTTCTAAGAGAGAGTTGTGCCAGTTGACCTGATTTTTGTTTTAAATTAACAGAAAGGTGGAATCTTCCTGCATCTTTTGACTCATTAAGTATTTGCCNCTGCCTCTTTTGACTCATTAAGTATTTGCCTTTGAGGCCTTTCACCACAAAGGGAAAAGCAAGCAGCGGCACATTTTAGCTTCAGTTTCACCACATGAACATGATGCTGGGTGCTCAAAAAAACAGGTCTGTGTAGCCAGGACCTACTGCTGTGAGGCACCTCTGTGCAGACATCCGCCCCTGACAGCCAGAGAACCATTCAGCTGCACAGAAACACAGGAATTTAATTAGAAAACCACTGTCCATTTCAAAGTAAAAAAAGGGCCTCTCTGTATGCTTGCAGCCCTCAGCTGAGGCTGGTAAGACCAGTTGAACAACATTATTAAACCCTCTGGAGCTGACTGTTGCTACCCATACAGGAGACTGGAGGATAGAGGAGCCAACATGTAGCAGGACACAACATGCACAGATCAACAGCTATGGCAAAGGAAACCCCTTCATTCAGCAAGCAGGTCAGTACACAAAGCCGTAACAATGAAAGAGTAACAGGGCCTGGGTGCTAGCCATCAGGCAGCATTCCCAGCTGGGTAGAAAGCCCTATGAAACACAGGGAACTCGTGATTAGTAAACTGCCAGCTTCCAGCCAGCAGGCTCTGAAAGCCTCCCTCTCTCAGCAGGGTATGTAACTCCAATCCATGTTCCAAGAATCCAGTCAGGAGCTCAGTTTCTAGCAGTTTCTCAGAAAGAGGAGCTCACAGCAACCCTGAGGTGCTGACCTAAGGGTGGCAAACCTAACTACAATATGGAGCTGATCCTCGGTGGGCTAGAACCAGCTGAGGGGATGAAAACTGGTCTCAGAGCAGCTGTGTGGTGTTACCAGAATGGATTCAAGCTAGGCTACTCCAAGTTGCTCTTTCAGCAGTAACTCAGAGATAAGTAGCCACTGCGTAAAGAAGCTGGACATTAAACAAGTAGCTGTGGCCAACTTGCATCCAAGAGTTTTTGGAAGCCTCTGAGAAACTGTCTGGCACATCAGCAACACTTTTCCCAGGTCTTGGAAAGCAATGCAATGTCAGACTGGGCAAGCATGCCAGCACCCAAAATGAGCAAAAGGATTGACTGGAATAATTATGAGAACTATCAACACCACAGTGATGCCAGGGCAAGCCAAGGGGCCACAACAATGCCAGGGAAAGCAACTGGGCTATGCTTTGTTCTTTGCTTATAATAACCATGAATCAGGAGAGGTTAGAAAACAGCGTTTTCTAACTACTTATTTGTTTGACACAGATGACAATACTCACCAAGGAGACAGATATTTACAAGATCTGTTCACTTTACTTACAAGACACTCAGAATAAAACAAAAATACCACAGTACTTGATTAACTGACTACCTAATGAGAGACAGATCTCTGGGTAACCAAAAACAGGCACCTTCTTTAATAGCATAGGTTTCTACAGGGATCTTGATGAAATTTTTTAACTTATACATTCCTTCCCCCTGTAAGTATTAACTTCATTACAGGTCTGGCTGACAAAACAGATGGACTCACAAGAACAACAGCTCAGATTGCCCTACACAGCAACAAAGAGTTTAGCCACCATGTAGTATTCACCACACTATGCAGTAAAAAGTCATGGCCACAGAAATAGTCCCTTTTTAGGAGACCCATGGTCCGGAAAGAACAAAACAAGAATAAAATCAAACTCTTGGAGACCCTAACAGAAAAAAAACCACAAGCACAATGCTGGGGACAATAGGACTGGTGTCATAGGGCACATTTTTGTGAAAGGATGGTCTGCTGCTGGGAACAATTTATCAAGGCTTGTGTGACTTCTGAGAGATAGAAAATACTGATGTTTCTTTTCAGTTTGTATCTCCGAAACACATTCAGCTGCTGAGAAGACTGCCCACCCTGCATGCTTTACCATGCTTTCCATTTGCTGGATATTTTTGACAGCTGTTAAGTCACGTATTAGTTATTTGCCAAAATACAGTGAAAGAGCTACTTTTGTACCTTTAAAAGCAGCAGAAGCTAAATTCTTTTGCCTCTGAGTAGAGGACAAAGCATTTGTGTTGCAGAAATTCAGTATCCGCTCCAACAATATCAACACCACAGCTGCTGCGCAAGCAATGATGTTATCACAGCAAACCTGGCAATTTTCCAGCACACACTGAAGTCCTCAGAGATGATCCATATTTGAGCAGCATCTACAGAAACAGGATGCCCCAGACTTGCTCTCCTCTCACTCAAGCTGCAGGCACACAGAACCATTTCAGTTCACGAAACCAACACAGAGGCCTGGCCAGCCCCAGGCGTGGTCTGTCGGCACCCAAAGGTGAGTGCAGAGCACAGCAAAGAGCATCGGAGGTGAACGGGAAGGAAGAAGTGTGTACACACAGGCCTGGAGGAACCTGCTTTCAGCTGGATGTCCTCATCCAAGAAGCGAGAATATGGCAGGAAACTTTGTTATAGAAACAGAGGAAGCCTGAAAGAAAATCTATGTAGGTGGGAAAGCAAGAGCAAAAAACCCCACCTAAAATAACCTGTCCTGGGCAACTGAGAAATTAAATAAAAAATCAAGAAACAATCAGACCAGAACATGTCGTCATGAACCTATGGCTAAATTTTTACCAGAAATACACAATGGGCATCTGCACTCAGAACCCTTATTTCTGGTAGCAGATTTGAGGTTTAACATGCAATAATGCAGTTAAGGGCCAACATATAAGCCTAGCTGGGGAAATAAGCCTGAAAGTATGTTTTGCCAGAACATGTGCCTACCTTGTACTGAAATGCTTTCACACAACTGACCTGAGTTTCATTGGTGTTTGTTTTCCTGAAAGTATCTTTCTTATTTTTCTTTTGACTAATCAAGTAGAACATGGATATTTACAGACTGAAACCACTAATTTTGAAAGAGCTTTAACATTAAATTTAATTTTAAAAAGATTCAAAACATTGTTTTGAGAGATTGAAACAATTTTTTCCCTTTTCTTCTCTCAATTATCCTTCCAAAGCCTGTGAAATGCAAGGTTTTGCTTCAACAGAACACATGCAAGTAAAGCTGTATGTGTTTTTTAGAAAAACAGCATAACAGGAAAAACGAAATATTATATGGATCAAGGCACAGAAACACAATATGGAGTGTAACTGTATAATGGTCTTTTCTGTATTTCTGTCCCTGTCACCAGGCTCACATGTCTTGACTGGAATATCCCATCTTTTGCCTTGATATGCAATGTTCTCTTGCAAAATCTATTTTACATCTTACTACCCAAAATATTTTCTTGCACATAACTATCAATTTCTTCCCTGTTCCTCCACTGCCTCTTGCTCCTTT
>WEKY01047292.1:0-39517 GCA_013390045.1 Picathartes gymnocephalus
CTCTACAGCCATAGGTGCAAGCTATCATCTGTCACAGGGTGTTCATCCTCCTGAGGTAGGTTTTTCATGGCTGGAGAAGAGAAGTTACATGTGGATTGGTCTTTTTAGGCATATAACCTGTAGGGTAAAATCCAGTTCAAAAATGTCTTACTCCTTTTCTTTATATGCCCTCTTAGTAATTTCAAACCTGTACACCTTAGCTACTTTTTATGGCTGTTTTTCATACAACTTTTACTTAACAATAACTTTTCACATTAAAATTTAATTAATTTTTCCCCCATAGTGAATCATTGGTCAACAATTCACAGCAAGTCTTATTAAAATCCAATGTAATTACTCTCTGCACATACTGAGAACATTACAAACACTTGGTTCTTATGGTCACAATGATTAAGGAATTGAATTTGCTGAATATTATTGTTAGAGCTTACACGTCCACCAAATCAAATGTGTTGGTCCTTTGTGTTAGACTTGTAAAAACTCCACTTCACCCAGCCAGGCTACTCAGCTAAATCCTTTCTATCAGATTGGAACTGCAAAAAACTGTGGAGTTTGTAGGAAAATTTGTAAATGCCATTCTTCTTTTTGTTCTTACTGCTTGGATTGCTGATTGCATTCTCCCCTGTCTGCCTCACTGGATTTTCTGCTAGGGATTTACAACAGCTCACCATATAAAGAAGGAGAGAACAGAATAAATAATGACCCATTGACGCCTGCCAATTCTGAAGAGGTTATTTACCTGGGGCTTTCAAGTATTTCATAATTATTTGACGCCACTGATGGCTTTTGCCAAGTCCATATATTTCTGGACTCCTGCTGCAGACTGCGCAAATACATTCCAGGGTTCCGATTATGTGCCAGCTCAGCCCAACACGTAGCTCTTCCACTCAATTTACGATGCTAACAGGTGTTCCTTAGGATTTAGTGTGCCCTGTGCTACTCATCACATACCTGCCATCACTTTTTAGGTGTCAAAGGCTCATTTTGCCTTCTTTGTCCCTCCTCTCTATACTCGCATGTAAATCACCCCTGTTCTAGCAAACTGCGAGATTCTTGCTGTGATGCTTCATGGAGGCCACTTCACAATGAGTGTAGAAAGTAAACAGGTAGAAAATTAATTATTTAAAATGCAGAAGACCACTGATCTACATTTCCAAGGCCTGGCCTACATTTTCAAAGCAAAAGTCCTAGTTAGCAGTGCTGGGTTAAATGTGTGAAATAATTTTTTGGCATTTTGATTTCTCAAAAGCTTTTAAGACAGAAAGATCCCCACACTGCTGAGTAAGGATCAGTGCCCTCAGGTGTCTGAAGGCAGAGTGCATTTCTCTTGCTTTCCTTAGAAATCAAAAGTGTTGCAGACCCTTCACATCCACACACCACTCAGCAGTTATTGACATTAAATCCTTTTCCCATTCCAAGTGTGCTTGACTTTGACTGTGACCTAATATGTACTGGTAAAGGTGTCCCTTTGGGTGTCAGTGCAGGAGATAAGGACATAGAAACCTGGATTTACAGAAATGCAGATATACAATCTGACTCCTTTCTCAAGTAACAGTGATTTTCAGATCTATTCACAATATCTCTACATTGATTATAACAACATACTGTATTTCAAAGAGTAATCTGTTAGGGAAAAAGCAAACACATCCAATCTATCATAACAAAAGGCAAGGAAAATTAGAAGATATTTCCTTTGCAGGACTACTCACCAATTTCAAAATGCAACTTCAAGGCATTTAGGTGCAAAGATCTACTTGCTTGTTCAAATGATTCAAATAACTGTCCAACAGTTATAACAGTAGTCTTGAAATTTGTAGCCCTTTGGTGCATGAATCATGGCAGAATGACTGAGGAGCCCCTGTATATGTACAGCTCCCTATGAGCTAGATGTTCCTTTTAAAAAGAGGAAAGATAATTTCCCAGATTTTTGTCTAGCTGCTGTTATCAAGACATGTTTCCTAGGACAAAATTATAGTGCATGTGTGAAAAGATGACTAAAAGATGAGAGGGAAAAACCCACAAAACATGGAAAAAAACTGCTAAGTCACACTGCTATGAAACTTTCTTCCAGTCAAGACATTGCAGAGGAAAATGTATGAAACAAGCTATCAGGACAAACCATTGCAGTGGGCCTGCCTACTTTTGCTGGTGTTGTTTTCCTTCACACCTGAGCCTTGGCTATCACTTATTAGACCATTCCTGACATAGGAACATATCCAGGAGATGTACTTGGACGGAGGTAGAAATGCAACAGGGAAGGCCAATAACAGTTCACAACACAAGGACAATTTTGTGCATTGATTCTCCTCAGATCAAGTAAGTAAAGTCTGTAGGGAAGACAAGGGACTGAAAAGGGGGATTATATTAAGTATCACATTAAAAATTAAGTTCCTACTAGAGCTGTAAAATTCCCAGCTTCTTTCTCCTTTTTTATTATCTTCCAGTATTAAATATTCCCTCTATTTCTATAAATTTACTTTTGTGTTGGCAGGAATTTTCACTCACAAAAGGAAGAACAGGGAGTTTTGTAAATCACAGCTAAAGTCTAGCATCTACTGTTGCTGATTAAAAAAAACAAAACTTACACTTTCTTTGATGACAGACAGAAAAGTGTGATGACAAAGGCTGTGTGAAACTTGGTGACAACGACAGGAGCAGTCTGCATGGCTGAGGCAAGGGTTTTAAACAGCTTTGCTGTCTGTGTGAGCTCACAGCAATGTTCATTTTTAGTTTTGAAAGTTACAAAGGAATGGTTACACCCTTTAGCTGGGAATGAAAATGCAGAAAGGCATTGTGGGCCCACAGCAAACTCTCTGATGGAGGAATTCTATGCTTTCAAACTTGCTAGGTTATACTTGCACATCATAAGCAAAGCACATTCCTGTGATTAGGTTCTCCATCATGTGCTTTACAGCACATGCATGCTTGCTTTTTAAAAAATACTTCCACAGTTAATTTTAATGCCTGTCACATAAACTATTAATGCCAGGACCCCAAGATGGTGCCAACACAACCAGTTGTAAGCCACACTATTTTATGGCTAAATACTAAGTGTAAATATGAAAATGAGATTGGAACAGGCCTTGCTCAGCACTGTTTAATATTGAGTTTAGACTCTTCCATTTAGAGCACACATAACTTTCCACATCAGCCTTCCCTTATGTGGGTTTGATAGGTGTTTGAGTGCATCCCCCAGCCCTGATGAAACAGGTGCTCCTAAATACCCTCAGAAGAGCCACCTTTCATGGAGACATAAATGACAGCAGTGGCAACTGCAGAACAAACACAAGTTGGCTACTGCATATGGTCACAGCAAGGATTAGTCCTTATGAGAACTTTATTACATTTTGTCTTATTTGTGACTAGGCAGCTGTGAAAACATGTAAGAATCCTACACAGATTTTCTGTTTCCTTCCAGCTCACTAAAACAAAGCAGTGTGGCTGGGGTACATGCAACATAAATGGTGAAGTAAAGCTGAGCAAGCCTCTTCAACTTCATGGCATGCTGCAGGATGGAGCAGCTCATGAGGTCTGAGCTTTCCAGCTCTCCAAGGCAGCTGGAATGAACATCACTCACTGCTCTGCTGAGGGAGTTCTTGTTTTAGCATTTGTGAGCTGGGCAGTTTGAGTGATTTCAGCACACAAACTCCCCAGAGCACACCCTTCTCCATCTAAAAACTTGGTCACAGCATCCACATCTCATTCCAGATTCCAAACAGGTCACAGGCCCACCTCTCCCTCCTTGATTCTTGGGCTGGAAATGCTGGTTGTATAGAGCTGGTCAGAGAGTGCCCTTAAGCACCTGATTAATCTCATTTCCCATCTGCATCTTCCCCATTCTTCACACTACTCCTCTGACTGCATCGTATGGCTGCAGAAGAAGATTAGCAAATAGAGACAAGCTGAACAAGTCTACTTTAAGGAAAATTTCAGCTCTTCACTGCAGTGTCATCATCCCTGTCTTCAGTCCTGAGGTAGCAGCAACCTGAGAAGAAAAGCACAAGGAGTATTAGGAGTAAGGGAAAAAAAATGACCACTGCTGCAGTATAAACCCCCTTCACACCCCAATCTCCACAAAATTCTGCAATTCTCTCTCTTCATTCCCAGGCAATAGGTGTAGGAGATACCCACCTGCCCCCAAAACCATAAGGCTTTTACTAATGCAGCTTAATAAAATACCCAACAGCAATTCTTAGTGGTTTGGGGGGAGGGTGTGTGTGTGTGTGTGTGCTTGTGTGTGTGTGTCTGTGTTCCTCAAGGAACTGAACTTTCTCCGAAGCTTATCTAAATAGGTTTTCCAATGAACTGCAGACAACCATGAATCCTAGCAGTTTCATTCTCCCCTAGGAATTTTATAGTATCTTGCATGTAAAAAATGAATCAAAAATCCTTTTGAAACCAAACATAAAGAAGAGACACCACTGTCCATGCCTCTCTGCAGAAGAATAAAAGAATTGGATGACAGATGGTAGACAGGTTGCTTAGGCAATATGGGAAAATGCTCAGAGGTTATGCTTTTGAATGAAATATAAGACACTGTGCAACAGAAAATAGAAATAGAGGTAGAAGATTTATATGGGGTGATTGTTTGGAGTTTTTCTTTTTCAGGAATTTGGATTCATGTTCCCAATATTGAATGTATTAAGTGGCTTCATTTTCACTTTAGTTCTGTTGACTACCTACCTGAAGCTCTGTTGTGATGGCATGATTTTGAATTTCTTGATTTCAGGACGGGTACCTGAAGTCTAAACAAAATAGCCTGAGATGATTCTAACATGTCCTTAAGTAGCACTGGGCTGCTGCACATTTGCCACTTTAATGAAGTCACTGCAACAAGACATTCTGTCATCCAGGGCAGCGAAAGCTCACTGCATGCTGCAATAATTTAGTCTCAACTATTTTTTTTTTAAATTTAATATCTTTCCTTATTTTTTGTTGCTATGCTTCATCTCTTTGTTCGTGGTGTCTACGTTAGGAATTTAGTTCAGCTGTTTCACTCCACAGCTCTGTTCCTATTGAGCTGCATCTCCTGGAGTATCATCAGTACCCATTAACAGCTGCTAGATCTGTCCCAGCTGTTTTATGGAGCTTACCCTGACACAATGTGGAAAATTGTTATTTTACAGTGCATTGTCTACTTATTTTTCCAATGTATCATAGAACTTGCCTACCTTGCTCTTGTAAGAGACCCTATCATTTGTGGTATGGCTTTACATATTATTCCCACATATGTTACAAACTATGAAGCAGTCACAACAAATATGCCAGTGAAAGCTGTTATCTGATCAGCCTTTCTTTTTCTGCTAAAGAAGTTTCCTTTCTGGACAAGAAAAAGTCATTAAGGATGTTTTTACTCAAGTAAGAAAACAAATGAGCAAAAGGTTGGATCAGAAAAAAATAAACATCAGCTAAAAGTGAGGCCGTGGACTACAGATAAATTGCAGAATAATTACTGTCAATAACTTGTTATTCATTTTACTGTTGCCAATCTCCTGTTTTTTCATTGTATAATATTTAGATAAGAGATAACTGTTGGGAATTACAAGAAGAAAGACAGGAAGAATAACATCCAGCTATCCAGGCTGTAGATAATCTCAGTCAGGCTCCATTTGCAAAAAACCTGACAGTGGCATTAGACTATACTAAGATTACCCTGAATCAATCATATGTACCTGTCTGACCAACTGGAGGCTAAACAGTGACAGATGTAGGGCAAGGACACATCAGTCTCCCTCCAGCATTTCCCAAGCTGCAAGCAGCCCTACCCCTACCACAGAGTGCAAATGAGGTATTTCCAAATTGGAAAATTGCTTAGGAGAGGCTCTGCATCCCAATGCTCTTTGTGCATGTTGTAAAACGGTGGGGTAGTGAGGAGTGAAGAAAGCTGTGTAAGCTCCCCGTGAGCACAGGGAGGAGTGGGTTTGGGACACGTCAGTCTCACAGCTGGCCATCACTAGAGACAGACAGACCAACAGACTTGCTGGTTCTGCTCAGTCCTTGATGCTTTGTGTTCTTTTAAGCCTGATCACGTGTCATGTGCACAAAAGAGAAGACCCAGAGTGCTCTGGATTCAAGCAAGTCTTTCTGACCTTCAGGGAGTACATGAACTTTAATGCAGCTCTGCCATGAAAAAATAAACAGAACCACTCTACTATTTCTTTTTTAAACAAGCAAGGGATCACACAAACCTCTGTGTCCTTCATATCTGTGAAGTGGCTCTGTGTATATGGCAGACTGAGATTATGTTCTCCACCTGTGAGCAGGTAGAAATCCCGGTGGTGTCTCTCCTTTTACCAACCATGGGGCTTTCATGGTAGCCAAAGTACTTATCTAGCTGTTCCCCTCTTCCCAGAAGTGGTCACAAACCACCCCGGGCAGAGGAGGCAGATTTCACATCACCTTCATTCAAAGATGTAGAGACACACATGGAAAATCGTAGCTGCAGGACCTTGGGATAGTGACAAGGACTGGATTAAAACTCCTCCATTAAACCTCAGACTTCCATGAAAACTAATAGTACTCAACTTCCTCTTGCAATGTGTCTGTAAGTGTTAATTCAGAATGGGTAGGTGGTGATGTTTACCTGATTCCCCCGGTCCCTATCTGCACCAGCTGGACTGCAGACTCTATGGCTGGCATCAACAGGTGGACTTGGTGATCCTAGGGGTCTTTTCCAAACTTAATGATTCTCTGACTCTAAGTCATACAGCCACAGTAGTAATAATGTCAGACTACTAGGGGAGATTCCAATCCCAGCTTTAGACTGGGGTCCGTGTTGTACACCCACAGAAGATAACCTGCAGGTTGAGACAAAGGTTCACAAACATTAAGAGCAGGTAAAGCTGAAATAGGACTGTGAGAGCAAAACTGGCTAAACACACTCTGTGCAGGGGAGTTACTAATGGCACCAGTAGGGTGTTCTGTAAGGATCTGTGTTGTGTCCACTAGCTTTCTATGTTGTTAATGAGCTGGATGATGGAAAGGATAATGATTCCTAAATGTACAGGGCTCAGCAACATGGAAAAATAGAAGGGGAAGAAAGAACGAAAATTGTGACAAATTAGAAACACAAACTGACAAAATTAGGTCCATGGTATTAGGGACAAGTAGAGTTTCTAAACCAGGCAGAAGCAATGACTTGCATGAATACAGCTGTGAACTTCCAAACAGATAGGAGTTTTGCAGAAAAGAATCTGGGAATATGTTTTGTTAGGGTGAATAATATCAGTCTGTTGTCAAAAAAAGCCAAACAAACAATAAAGATTATTGCACTGTAGGAACAGGAGCAAAACCCACAAGAAAATAGCAATTTTCTTTTCTTTCAATTGTAAAGATTCTGGTGAAATACTCTATACATTTTTAGGTAGTGTGTAAGAAAAAGGGTGCAGGGTAGAAAAAAGAGTGAAAGTGAATATTAATAGACCAACTTGCAACAAAAGGGATTTGGCATAGATGTCAGGGAAAAATTTTCTAGTGGTTAGTGTAGCAGTGCACAGGGATAGATTTCCTAGGAAGCCTCCCAAAATAGATTGGCATCTGTCAGCTAATGTACAGTTGACTACTGTGGGTAAAGAATAAATGGGATGATCTCTTGATTCTCTAATTTTTGAGAAAACATTTTGTTTACATTTAAGCAAAAGCAAAAAATGTTGCTGAGTTCAAATGATCATGTTACATTGCATAGCTTAAAATGTAGCTAAAGAGAAAAGTAGGAGTTTATGTTTTATTATTTTTATTTAAAAGAAAAAGAAATAATGAGTTTTACATAAGTTCTCCTTCATAATGAGAAGATATTGCTTAAATGACTCCAACAGTGCACTAAATCTCATATCTTCCAGGAAAAAAGCCATGTCCCCTCTTGGACTAACTAATACTTGCATGGAGACAAATTATCTGTGCACATGGCTGTAGCCTCACAATGAAAGATGGTGAATTTAATATGGAGAATAATGGAGACCAGAGTGCTGAAGAAATTTAGATTATTACTTCTTGGTTTTTGTTTCTTTTTTTAAGTAGAGGAAGGGTGCGTTTGTGCATGAGTGGCTGTGCGTACATGCACACACACAAACACACACACACACACACACGTCGTGTTTCTATGAATATACACATTCATGTCTAAAGTCACATTGTATCAAAATAATGATTTATTTTGTTCCTTTTTTGGAGGGGGTGTTGGGGAGGGAGTTGGGGGCTGTTTGTTTCTTTTTCTTTTAAATGATATTAAAAGACTCTGGCTTTACATCTTCATAGTGTTTATTCATTGCTAATGGCAATTTGAACGTGGTGGTCTCAGCACCACTCTCTTATCCACACAGGCAGAGGAAATTTTTATGGAGAGGGTTGCAAATGGTGCTTTGCACTGTGTTACAATCTAAGCAAAACACTCATTGAGCACACAGAGAGGTGGTTTTATTTTAAAACTTCTTCCTTCATCTCTAGCCAAAGAAATCCTTAGCAATTGCAATATACAGGCCAAGCTTTTATCTTCAACTAGTTGTGTTATATTATTCTACTAGAAAAACACTGGAAGAATATTTGGGTAATGGATTATGGTTTTCAGCCTGAGGTAATTCAAAAGGTTGAAGGGATTTTGCTCAGTGTTATATCCAGTAAACAGAGTATCACCTTTCAGCACAGCCAAGAATGGAAATGTTCGGCTGAAAATGTAAACATGTTGGTAAGTTATGAATGTGAAGAAAGGAAATTATATTGTTTTGCTATGAAGGTTCAAAATAACCACTGAAATGGCTCTAAGCAAACCTCAGATCTTCCAGTCACGTGCAATTCTCAACATTTCTTATTTACCTTGCTGTTAGGAATACGAAAAAATAATCAGATTTTTATTTTAAACTGCTTTACTCTTTTACAGAGAGATTTCAAAATGCTTTAAGGGTTCATATAGAGAAATCAAATACAGCTATGGAGAGAAGCCACAGTTTTAGAAGTATACAAACTGCATGTGCCAATTTTTCTAAATGTCTAACTGAAAACTGAGGTTGCAAACCCACTAATGGCACAGATTATCCCTGGGGTGCTTGGAAGGACACTCTGTTACTGTAACATGGAGCTTTGGGCTCCAGGGTCATGGCAGGTCAGGTTCTCAGCTCATGTCAAGGATCCCTTGATTAGAAAAATAGTCCAGCTAAGAGATGACTTAAATTTCCTCCAACACTCCTGAAGTCTACAATTTCACACAAAACAAACCTGAGCTAGGGTGTAGGTCTTTCAAACCATGTTGCTGAAACTGCCTACAGTCACTAAATGATAAAAACTTTAAAAATGGAAGTTTACTTCACCCTATGCTGGCAGTCATGTCCTGCAGCTATCCCACTACTGCCACATCTGCTCAGTTGGGTTCTTCCTGTGTGCTTGCACAGACCTAGGGATGTGTGGGCTGGAAGGAACTGCTGGAAAGGGTGTTGCTGCCTGCTCAAAATAGGTCCTTGTCCAGCCCATTGTCAAGGTCAGTTGTAGGTGTTTTAGATATGTGCCATAGTCTTCCTCTTCCTTCATCTCTCTCCCTCTTTGTCTTGGCTGGGCTTGTTAAGGTTTTCAGGAACATCATAAACACTCAAACCCACAAATACATAGTTTTCTGTACCACACAATGCATTCTACATACAGATTTATCAGAGAGCTATTTGCATGAACATCCAAAATAGTGATAATGCACCCTGTTAGTAAATATGTATGAATGGCAGCTCAGATATGCAGGAGAGAATGGAAATTCTCACATTTGGACCTCTAGGGCTGTCAAAGTGACCTCTTAATAGACTGGCAGGGTCTATAAATACAATTCATTCATTTTATCAGCTTATTTGTTAGAGCTTGAATTTCTTCTGATATATTTGCCTACTCCCAATTTCAAAGGTCAGTTTGGCAATATGAATAGTATTCATGATTCACAGAATTACAGTCTGTAGTGCTGCCAAAAAAACAAGCTGAAACACAGCAAAACAGCCCTAGGAATAACATTCACTCTTTACCAGGTATCCTGGGGGTTATCACTTATGCTGCAGGAAGAAACCACTTCTATTGCTACCATGAGTAGAAAGGACATTCATATTCTGGTGAGCGAGCTCTCTTTAAGCTTGAATGGCTGCTGTTGTTCATCCATTAACTGTAGATCTTACTCATACTGTCCCTTCATGGTTACTGAGTTTTGATTGCTTTGGCTGGGTGTAACAGAAAGACCGTGGTGGTTATCAACAAACACTGTCAATCAGCTTATTTGTTGACTTTGGTGCAGAAATTCACTGGCTTGGCTTCCTACTCTGTACACAGCTCTGGTAGTGCATTTCTCTGTAAAACAAATGTGTTCCTCCATAATCTTCCTTTTTGTTGCCAAATCTCATAGATATGAAACAGTGTCCTGCTATATGGTGATAGAAGGCAACACACAGGCACCACATTTAATCCACAGTATTTTGTTTTCCCATTTTCAGTTTGCAACTGGCTATTTCCAAGTGATGGATCTATCAGTGTTTACCTTCAAATTAAATGATGTCACTGCCTGGAATTTCACCACTAGATCTGGAAGCATTGTAGCAAACCTACTGCCTTTGGATATGAAGTTGAATAAGGTTAGTGCCATTGCTCTGTATTAGCAGGGAAACACTTGAATTCCACCACGGTTCTAGATACAGAAATGCTTGTCTATTAATTGCCTGTTTAACATTATGTATTGAAGACATTTACTGCAGCCTTGTAGTATGGTAAGTAAATATTATTTTGCCTTCTGCAATGCAGTTACAAAGGAGTGTTTCATTAGCCTACTATGAAGAGCCTGCCTGCACGCCATGGCTGTCTGCCTGTGCCCCACCGTTGCCTGCCTGTTCCCTAGAGCTTTCTGCCTTCCTGCCACTGCCCTGTGTAAGTGATAGGCACCAAAGAGGTGGGGGTCTGATGCTGAGTGTCTTCCCTTTGCTGTGAAACTCAGGTCTCACCTGAATCGCAGCAGTTCCTGCTTGGGATTGCTTGCTCTATTTAATAACTTCTAGTTTTCCTTACCATGTTGCAAGGAAATGCTGTAGAGTGCTGCAGAACTTCAGTTGCCTAAGCATCTTCCCCTTTTCCAGGCACTTTGCATGCCTGGCTGCCTGCAGATACCTTCCTCATGAGTGTGAAGTGCCAGAAAAATGTTCCTCAGAGAGGTTTTTTGTTCCTAATGGCCTTCTCAGACAGGCCACAACGGAATTAGGAATCAGTGTGGTGATTTAATTGGACAGCTTGCTTTATTTTCTACACACTAGAGATTTTCCCTCCATCTGCTTTCATGGGAATAAAAACTACAATCCTTAAATGGAGGAATTGGACTGAAATTACTGCATTTTACTAGCATGAGGGATGAGTAGAAATGAAAAAAACCACATTCTGAAGAAACATTATTTCCAGATGGTTCTCAGTAAATCAAAGCAGAATGCTGTTAACATGTTTTTCTCTTTCTTACCTTAGTACAGGTCAGGAATGCCTCTTTTTCAGCAACATTGCACAGGGTGGCATCTAAGCCTGAGTATGATATACCCTCACCTGTCTTTGAAGAATCTTTTGAACTCTTTCACTCTATCAGTGTTGCTCCTTCAGGCTCCCTTTCCACATTTGCAGCACCCCAATGCCTGAGGGTTTGCTGGCAATTTGCAGGGCTAATATTGAGCAATCACTTCAGCAATAGGAAAGTATATAATTATGCCAGATCTCTTCCCAGCTATGTTTAATGACAGGTTAGTCTGCCTTTCAATACTCAAAGTGCATTGTAACAGTAAGCTATGTCAGGACTAAGGGCAGAAATTGCCTTAATTGAACACTTTATATGAAGGCAAGGGCTAATGTTACTATGACAAAGTTAAGATAGCATCAAATCAGAGATGTTATCTTCGTGGCAAGCTACTCAGATCTATTAATATCCTGCTTTATATAAATTATTTTTTTCTATAGGAAAATATCTGCTGTTAGAGTAGTTCTATTTCATCCTTCAGTCAGGAAAAAAACATACCCCTAGATTGATCGAAAACATTTCCAGTTTGAACCACATTACTTAGCAGACATTGATTTTATTAGTCACATGGTGTTGTTCCTATTACCCAGCTGAGTGCATATTCAAGCTCCTTGTGCAACAGTGCTTGCCTTGGCAAAATATAATATTTGGTTTCCAAGGGCACTTTTAAATAAATTGCTAAAATTGTTTTTCTGCAAACATGAAGGACAAAATCCTTTTCACTTGAATGTTCATGGAAAGACAAAGCAAAAGTAATAGAGCGGCATATTGTTGCTTTCAACTCAGCTCTATGTTACATTGAGTAAACATAAAATATTTTTATTGCCTCCAATCAAAAGTTACAAATATCCTCCATTTCTCAGTTAAGGAAGAAAGAAAACATTTCAAACGAGGATGAAAAAGAGGCCTCAATAACTGGAAATGAGGGTTTCCAGTTATGGGGGATCAGGTTGAGTCTCAGTCACCACGCTAACTGCAGAACAGAACTGCTGCAGGAAGAGCCGAGTCGATACTGTCACAACACAGCTGCTGGCAGAGGCTTGTGTTACTGATTTGAATTGAAAAGTCAAACCCTGAAAATTTAAATCTCCGGTCCTTGTTCTAGTGTAGGGTTATTTCTTATCCAAGGATATGTGCCTTGTTCTTTCCAGAAACTCCTTCTTGTTCCCTTGAAAAATTTTGGTGTTGAAGAATCAAAAAATCCCAGCACAAACCAGTTTTGTCAGACAGGTGCTAGTTTAAAGGGAGGAGAGGGTGACCTGTGTGAACATTGTCTCCTTATATCTGGACTGAAGTTTACCTGTGGATTTTGACATCCAGTCCTGAATGGATGTAAGTGTGGCAGGGCTAGTTCCTTCTCAGAAGAAGATGAACAGAATTTTAAAATTGTATTGCATACAGATGGCTCACTATATCAGATTGGTCCTTTACCTTAGAGACTACATAAACTCAGCCTCTAGGAGTCACACTTTTCACTGATCCCAAGGCAAAAGATCCCTACTGGTATGCGTTAGGAGTGGAGTCCTCAACACAGCAACCACACTAGAAATATTTTCTTCTTTAACTGAGTATTTCTAAGCTTTACTAATTAATAGATGAAACCTCTTCTGATGCAAAGCTTTATACACAAAACAGGCCCCATTAATAAAATGTTCTGTGACATTTGGCAAATCAGGAAACTTCTGGCTACATTAATCAATGGGAAGCAATCACTTCAAAAGGTCCGTGTTTCTCACAAAATGCATGCATGTTGAAATTAATGTAAATGGATGATAAAAAAATATTTTCACACTTTACTGACGAGTAATGGTAGAAATCATTATCCTAATGGCTTATGAACTTTTTACGCTAGAGTGACGTACAGTGGAAATATAATGACTTTCTATTCGGCACTTGACATAGTAAATTAATGGAAATTATTAATGCAGAGAATTTCATTTCTGTGTATGTTCTCTGTAAACTACAGAGAGAATACAGGTGATGTTCTGTCCCTCAGCATGTCTTAACCTCAAGTCTTCATCTACACTAGTATAAAAGGCTCTTTAGCTATAATGGACTAAAACTAGCACAGTTTCTCCAGTCTGAATGCAGTCAAACCTTTCATACCAATACAGCAGTTCCCACAGGGGCAAGAAGAAGTTTTATATCTTTCCCTGTCTGCACCTGTGCTATTGACAACAGAGACCTCTTTCATGTATTTATATTTCATTTATTTATAATTGTAATGTGATTGGTATTTCCAGCATATAGGAATAGCTTCTGTATTTGGATCCAACTTCAGTTATAAATTGACAACAGTATTTCTCCGTCTCCAGCTCCACATGCTCTCATTAGCTTCATGCTGTGGCTGAGGTTATCATCACTGATATTTCGGGTAAGCATTGCTGTGCTCTCGGGAACAAGCAACGGTGTCCGCATGGACAGTGGAATCACTGCAGCATATCAAACCTGTCACTCTACAATGCTTGGAGCTGCAACAGCCTTGAGTTCTGTATTTTGCTGGAATTGCTTGAGGTGAAACATGCTATATCACCATAAGGTTCACATCCTGTACTTGAAGTGGTTCTGCTAGTAAAATCCCAACGTGGACAGTCACAACCTTGATATCCTTGCACTATCCCTTAGGCTTTTCTGCTACCACCACCACACACTACTTAGCTATTATACAGGATTCACATGTAGTTAGAAATGCCACTAGAGATACATTCAAAAATCATGTAGGACCTTTATCTCATACATCTATGTCCACATTTTTGGGAAAGGGAGGTCTTATAATAGCAGAGTTAAAGCAGAGCAGAGTAAATAAGGCTTTAGAATCTCTAAAACAAAAGATTTGGAGCCAACTGTTTGAAAGAAAGAAAAAGAAGGGTGTTGAATTTTGTGCCACTGTCCTAATGTGACTGGAGAGTAAGAAGAACACAACCAGCTTTCCCCCGAAGAAAAGAAAAAAAAAGAAGAAAAATAGAGGAAAAGGATAAAAGGAAAAAGAAAAACAAAAGGAAAGAAAAAAGGACAAAAAGAAAAAGAAAAAGAAAAAGAAAAAGAAAAAGAAAAAGAAAAAGAAAAAGAAAAAGAAAAAGAAAAAGAAAAAGAAAAAGAAAAAGAAAAAGAAAAAGAAAAAGAAAAAGAAAAAGAAAAGACAAAAAGAAAAAGGAAAAGGAAATAAAAGGGGAAAATCAAAAAGAAAAAATGAAAAAAAAGAAAAAGAAAAAAATTGCAATTTGCCACAAGTTCAGAAAAATGTAGTAATGTTTGCAAAATCTGTAATAATTACAGCTCTCCAGTTAGATCAAGCCATTACCAAAAGGAAGAAAAAGTTTGACACTCAGAATCTCTCCTCCAAGTTGTTTCTCCATTGGCCTGTGCTCCCAAGGAGCTAAGCAGCTTGACAGGTCGAGGAAGCTCTTGCACTTCTCATCCCGAGTCAGGAGCAGGAAGAGATGTCACCTCTAGGGATGGTGGCAGAAATAGCCATTTGCGTGTAGGGTTTTGTTCTTATCGGCAGGAGAAGGCCTTTGAGGAATAAAGCCTAAGTTACACAAAAGCATAAAAGCAGAACTCCTTTTTTCTTTTCTGCAGGTACTTCCATTATAAAAGTTAGAGCCTGCTGCTCACAGAGGTTTCTGTGTAAATGAGGGTCTGCCCTCGCAGCACTGCGGCAGAAGAAAGGAGTCTCAAAGCAGAAGCTGGCAGATGCAGGTGTTAAAGTTCCTCACAAAGGCCATGTGGATAGCAAAGACGTGCAAGGCCCTGCTTCCTCCCATGCACGTCCCCCGCCACACACACGGGGAGCTGCGCTTTGCCCTGGGCAGCCGCGACCACATTCCCACTACGAAGGCGCACAGCAGCGCCAGTCGTGTGATGCCACAGTCAGAGTAACAAATGTGTGATGAAT
The DNA here is from genome assembly GCA_013390045.1 of Picathartes gymnocephalus. NCBI lineage: Eukaryota > Metazoa > Chordata > Aves > Passeriformes > Picathartidae > Picathartes > Picathartes gymnocephalus. The sequence goes on from WEKY01047292.1 coordinate 15,393, forward strand.
TGCGTGGCTTTCTTGTGACAGCTGACTCGAAGCCAGCCTACCCACAGCACAGTGCACTTCCTGTGCTCAGCTTTGCCAATGCACCCCCAGGGACACTGCAGACTGCTATTGCAAACAGGTAAATACGGACACGGAACTTTCTTTGGTAAGCTTCTGTCTCTTCTGTCCTTTCAGAGCTCTTACCCACCAGTAGTTGATGTCTCGCTGTGTATTTCTCAAAAGCCGGGAAAGAGTAAATTTAGATTCTCCCAGGGATAGACTTAGAATGAGAGCACGCACAGTACTTCAGGGGAAAGCAGAAAAAAAGCCTTTCCGGCTCACATAAAATTGAACTTTTTAGTTAAATACAAATTCTCTGCAGTTAATATTGTCTGGTATTTCAGCTGACTCAGCTACTGTCTATAAACACAACAATTACCAAAGGATGCTCAGTCTCTAGAATAGTCAATTTAAAAAAAAAAGTTTGATTCCTGCAAAACCATGATCAGAAACATAGCAGCACTTATCAGAACCTAAGGGAGGCAGCAAAGCAGTGACTTACTGCTGAAAGACTTGACAGACAGACAGTAAGCTACAAAGTTATGCTTCATTCACTGCAAGAAGGAAACCTAATGCATATCATACAATTTGAAGAACAGGACAATAGGCAAGTGTTCCTCAGCTCATACTGATTACACTCCAAGTTGTCTCTTCAGGGTACAAACCAAGAGGTAAAGGGCATAAATCTAGATGAATTTGAGACACAGAGGAGAGGAACCCCCTCCGCTCTTGATTTCTACTTGTGCCAGAGCTGTTTGATGGTTGTGACACTAGGCTAGAACAAGCAGGAGGGAATTAAAAAATCCATCCATAACCTTTGCAAATGAGCTCAGGAGTCTTTGAGTGAGCAGGTATTGTTCGATTCACGCCAAAGGATGAGGTGCACCTGCAAGGAAAAATTAACTATCCCTCTCTTCTCTATGACTCCATGTCACCAGGATCTTTTTGAAGGTCATTTGAGACATGAATCTGACTTTCTCAGGTGCAATTTTTAAAAATCTTTAGCTGTAAAACTATATTGGACAGCTCAGCTACGTGATCAATATATTTCAGATGTTTCCTGAAGTTTGAATCTCCTGACTTATGTAGGAGGGCAGTGTATAATGATGCTGTTTTGCTTCACAGCTCACAGAGACTGGCAAGGATGACACAGTGTCTTCAGGAATCTGAAGACATGATTGTTATATACCCATATTCCCAAGTGTAATAGCACAAAATAAAACCACAAGGAAGCAAAGTCTGATCATGGTATACCATAAACACAGTAGTAGAGCCAGTTGCATCCCTGCTTTGTCACAGGAAAGACTGGCTAACACACTAGTGGGCACATTGTTACTTAGCTAACATAAATGAACCCTACAAAGCTGCCATTAAATAATTAAAAAAAAAAAAGAACAACCAAAAAACACCACAACTAAACAGTCTGTCAAAGTACTCTCAGAAGAAGAGGAATACTGAGGCAATGTCAGCCTGGTTGCCATCAGGCATGGCTTGATGTTTGTGGAGAGTGACATTGTGAAATGCTCCTGAGAAATCTCCCTTTGGCATGGGGGAGAGTTTTCACGTTTACCCTAGAACCACTTACTGAGATATTTGCACTCATTGCCACAAGAGTTTCTGTCAAGAGGACAGCTGGGAGCTCTGGCAGGAAAATGTTTCTTAGGGTGCCATTCAGTAAGAAATACATGATACAAGCAATCCAACTTTTCTGGGTTGTTTCAACCATAATGCAAACATTACCCAGCTTGAAAACACAGAGATGCTCTGGATGAAAATAGGAATGTTAATGAGACCACAGAGGAGCCAAAAACCAGTGAGTGTCAGGAGAAACATGTACTCCTTTTGCCCTGCATGGAAAGAATGAGTAAGTGCTTCAAGGAGTTTTCTCTCTTCTGCAGTTCCATATTGCAACAAAATGGGAGATAGAAATATTTTGGTGATGTTGAGAGGGAAAAAAAATGTTGGTGAGGATGAGGAGAAAATAGGCAGGTGGGTTGGTTGGTTGCTTGCTCTTTAAAAAAGAATAACTTTTCAAATAAAAATCTTGGAAAAAAGATGAAAGGTACATTTCCAGAAACATAAGCTTTTTAGAGAAAAATTATCAATAGCTTGGTTTACATATATTCTAATGATCACAAAGTAGAACATTATTAATAATAAGTAGTCAGGGTATTGAACAGTGCTTGACAAGATAAACTGATTAACCCTATCACACTGTTGAAAAGATACCTGTGCCTTGATTTCCTAGACTTGTAGGTAGCTCTTTTTTGGAAGTGGGTACTTCTAATACTATATGTTTAAAGAATCATAGCCTAGCTGATGAGCTACTTAAATGTTTCTGCTCCGCTAGGTCATGCTGGATCGTTATCTGACTGCACAAAGTTCCATATTCCAAGTGGCAAACTTCCCATGCCTTTGGGTTCAGAGTTGGGCTTTCAGATTCAATTGCCTGTTTTCTGCAAAATTATTCTGCAGAAGGGGGAGGAACGTGGCTGAGCATGTTAGATAAAACCTTGCATTTTAATGCTCTCTCTCCTTCACTGTTCTTTTTCTTTAAGCAAAAAAATCATCTACAAAGTATGCTTTCTGTTAATTAAGACAAGGGTTTTGGCCTTGCTGCCCTCCTTGCTTCATTTACATGATCTATTGAAAGTTGCTTTGCTAATACTAATCACATACTGCCATGTTGACAATCTGATTTCTGCTCAAGTAATGCACTTAGATTGTAAAAACCCTAGCTCTCAGTTGTCTAGCACAAAATTCAACTCTGCCTGCAAGTTATTCACTGACCAGAGTGCTTCATCAGTGCCAGGTATTAGTTAACTTCTTACTTATTGCCCTAGTGCAAGAGCATGAGGCCACTGCTATTTTGAAGCACTCATCCCAAACTATAGCTCCACAAATCACATGCCCGCTGCACATGCAGTCTGGATTTTAAAAGGTAAAAGCAATGGGGTATATTTGCAGCTCTATAATGGTGGGAATTAAAAGCATAAATCCTCTCATGGTGTACAGGAGGTTTGTACCTTAGTTGCTGCTAAGTGTGTGAAAAATTTGGACTAATCAGGCCATCACTAAGAGGTACAATTTGCAGGGGGGCCACTCAGTATAAAACATATTAGGACTTTTCAGGTTCATTCTCTCTTCTATGCGTTTTAGACTTTTTGCCTTACTTTGACCCTATCAAGCTATTTAAAGGATGTTAAGCGCTTTGTTCACTGCAATTCGCGGTCCATAGCTCCCATCTTCTCTTTTATCTCTGAAGAAAAGGACAAGAAAAAAGAAAAAAGGTGGGGAAAAAAGCCTCTCCATCCTCGTTACAATCATATGGCCCATGCTAATGCTTTTTACAGAAGTGTCTCACCTGGGATGTTTCACTCATTCCCCTTCGACTGATTGTTATTAAAGGTCTTTGGAGATACTTTTGTTTCATCCTTCTGTTCTACTTTAGCAAGGGTGATGACATACCAACTGAAATGTCTGGAGGCTTGTTAGCAAAAACCCTGTCACTGGGAGGGATCAAAGTGTTTTTGTGCTGAGTCCCTGGGGCACTGATCCTGGCAATACAGATGGACTCAGATGCAGCCTCCACATGGTTTAACATGACAAGCAGCTGGATCCTCAAGCCAACAGACACAGAGTTGTTTTCTCAAGATGAATAGTGTTTCTCAAAACCAAGGGGTGAAATCATCACTGCCAGAAAACCTTAATTTATTTTGGGATATAGGGGGAAAAAATATTACTTCTTTCATCTTACCGAGAATAAAAACTGATTCTTCTCTCTGCAAAAACCACAGAATGAGGACCTGAACAAACTCATCAGTGCACATCAAATTTTTGAACAGCAGGGGAGTTGAGAACAATTCACTTTCATTAGGCCAGTTTTCTGTGTTAATAAGTAATGCTTTTAAGCTGAAAATAAGCCCAGCGTTGACTGTCAAATGTATGTGTAATCCTTGCTGTCTAGCTGGAAGATGATCTACAAACACAAGCTGGCTGTACATCCATAATCAAATAATTGACTGGCTGACAACTGAGACCAGTATTTGGCTTGATGCCCCTGACTAGACAGGAAATGGCATTTCCTGCATCTTGATAAAGCAGATGTCGCTTGGTCCCTCCAGCAAAATACATGGCACCAGGGGCATCTTTAGTAAAGGTTTCTTCCAACACATGCAGTAGCGGCCAGTTGAAAAATATTCTCCTGCAGTTTTATTAGGCACTTGCTCTTAACAGGCTAAACATTTAGGGGGAAAATCATGCAACAGATATATCTTCATAGCTGGCTACATCTGTTGCAGTGCTGATTTCCCAAACTGGTGCTCCTGCTCTCATTTAGGTTGTGCCCCTCCCTGGGGACACACTCCCTCCTGCACAGAAACACAGCCCTTTCTCAGGAAAGCGGGGATATGGTAAAGGGTCAAGAGTTCAGGGTGACTTTTGAGTTAAGTACAGCTTGGTAGTTCTGAGCTAGTTGACTTGCTGTCTGTCTTGGTTCCCATTAATTTACTCTACAAGGTTTCATTCTTTTTGTGGTTTGCCAGTACAGAAATAGAAATTGTGACTGCAGTTAGTAAATAGCATATGATTGATGTTCTCCAGTTTGAATTTGTGCCTTTCTTTGGCAGTTTATTTCATAGACGTGGATTAAGCTTAAATCCCTAAATCACGTTGCATGCTGTTTATTTTGTTGCCCAGCACTACAGAAAATCTTGTGGAAGGTAGTCAGCTTCTCCGGGGCTAGCCAGAAATGTGGAGGAAGCAATGTGCAATAAGTGCAAGCACCAGTCTCTTCTTTTCCTAGGATTACTTTTCAGTTGGTTTAATTCCCTGGACCAGCTCACCTCAAAATCACACAAATACCATCAAAGAAGAAAGAGAGAAGATGAAGAAGGGACAGGGGGTCAACTGCAATCCCAGATGGCAGCTGCCTCTGTGAATGTGAGATCGGGATCCCAGCAGACCTCTATTTATAGTCTTTCCCAGAGGGGAGGGGAGGAAGTTCAGTTACTGCCTTCTGGAAGAAGTAGGAGTGTTGCCATCTTGCCAAAGATCAGTGCTGCCAGTCTGTTTTGCCAAGAAGCATTTGGGACCTCAGAGTAAATTCTCCCTTGATGAAATATGAAGAATTTGCATTGCCACGTTACTCTAATGCACGTTCTGTCCCTGACAGCAGCTAGCACAGGTTCTTCAGAGACTGATGTCCTTGTAATAAAAAATTTTACAGCCAATAGAATTGGAAAAGCTGGTATGCAGACAAATCCCTGCAGTTTACACAAGTTAAAACTGCGAGTTGACCACAGGATTTGGCCTAGAAGAAAATGTTGAGTCCCTGTTACCCTCAGAGCTTATGCAAGTAACAAACAGTGAAAACACAGAAGCAGTCCTAGAGTTATCTGCATATTAACAAAGGACTGCCCTCAAAGGACATAGCCTTTAGTTTATGTTTACAGGTGTGATAGATAAAATAGCCCAATCAAATTTATAAGGAAATAAAATTTATTATACAGTCGAAAGATCGGTCACAATGAGCCACGATATTGAGGAGCAGCACCGAGCCCGGGGTCGGTACTGGGTGAACGTGTATAGATCTGACCTCTATCGCATCAGATCTCCCCTGGTTCCCCCCGACTGTCTCAGCCAGGGTGATTTTTATGCAGTTCTGGGTGGGATGACAACATCTAGTCCATTCTTCTCAGCCCTGAATAGGTTACAGGGCTGGACAAAAAGAGGTTTCTGGGTGTGATGTGTGGTCCATCCTGTGATGAATTGTCCATCTCCGGATGATGAAACTGTTGCAGCTGGCTCCTCTGTCCTCACAATAGGATTCCCAGAAACATAATTCCTTGATGGCCGAGGTGTAGATATCAGGTGATAGCGATCAGGCAATCATCGTCTGGTCGTGGTGTGAATGTTCCTGTGATACAAATCTGACTCCACCTGGGATGGAGTTTTCACCTAGTGATACAAATCCGACTCCACCTGGGATGGAATTCCCACCTATTGATTCTCTGGCTGCTCTGGTGTTGTGAAAACCCCTCCCTGGTTTCAGGAGTTTTTGAAACTTCTGGTTTTAAGGGGGGGCTGCAGCTTTTCATTCTTATAACTTTAATTCAATTCATATTTTAGCACGAATTTACAGAGTTCATTTATAACACAGGGAAGTCAGGTACATGTTCCTGTGACTGCTTTTTTTCTTCCCACTCCAAGTGCTGATGTCTGAAAGCATCTCTCCAGGATGAGTGCTGCAGGATTCCAGATGTGAAACGTAACCTCTGTGTGATCCATCAGGCTGGTTATGGCACTTGGTATTCTGGAAGGATAGCTGAGCTGAACTTAAGGGGGCAAAAATCGATTCATAAACAACGTTTAGATTTGAAAACTGTCCAAATGTTTACCACTTGGGTGAAGATAATTATACTTGCATGTGTTTCTGAAATCTATGGCCAGGGTGAAAACATGTATCATTCAATGACCCATCTCTCAACAGTAGCTGTAAATATACTGGTTGATCTATAAAGATGGCTTGGATTAATTTTTTGTGTTCTTTCCTCTACTAGTTCTTCATTGCCACCTTTTTCTTTTACTCTCCCCACCCCTCTGGAATTAGTTTTAATTTGCACAGACCCTGTACTACAAGCACACCATACACTTATACCGCAGCCTCTTAGGACCCCACATGAGGAGAAGAAAAGGCTCAAAGTTGTTGTAAGTGTTAACACTTGCAAGCAAAACAAACACTGCAAGGACTGCTTTGGAAGTTGGAGGCGAGATCTAAGTGGCTTTTCATTCTGGATCAATGGGAGTGACAGAGTTTTCTAGGCATGTCATTGGACTAGACAATTATTTAGGCATAGTCTGTAATCAAGGGCTATATATAGCTCACTTCTGCCGGGCCTGAAACAACATTAAGCACTCAGAATATTTAACGAAGATGTGATTCCTTAGTACATGAGGTTGATCCAAGTCAGCTGTGCCCCAGCCCAGCAGCTGGGCTCTGCCCCCAACAATGATCTTGCCCACTCCCTTGCATCAGGATTGATACCCACACTGCTGCGTGAAGAGCTTGTTTGGGGAGATGAAACTAACTGTATAAAACTAAAGAAAAAAGCTTCAGAAATATTCAGTTAGTTCAGATCTCATGGCACGACCTTACAAGCAGCAGCAAAAATGGAAGGCAGGGAATATATAATTGAGGTCAGAAGGGATGGCAGAATCAGAACAGCTCTGTTTTGGACTGGCTTATGCTGCACAACATTTTTTTCTTGCTCTTTTCAGGGCCTAATCTTACACAGCTTTTGTGGGGCAAAGAGACTTCAACATACAACAGAGTCCCCACACCTAAACATATTAGTGTCTCCTCATGCCTCCAAATGCAAACAAACCTGTACCTTGAAGGGAGGGTCTGACTTGGTCTCTAAAACCAGGCTTCATTGAGGGTTTTGTGCTGGTTTGTGCCCCCAGCCCTGGATGAGAGGTGTGTTGGGATACACAGAATGGCAACTGCCCTGGTTTTACCTGTGCACCACTAATTCTGAAGTTCCTCTTACTTGCGTTTACCTATCACCCTGGAGATACTCAATTAATGTATAAATTTATTTGTAAATTTCCTTCATTACTGTTTCTGACCCATCCATTAGAGCAATTTTCATCCCATGATCTGTAGAGACCTGGTGGTTTATAACACTTAATGATAGTGCACAAAGCAATTGTGGTTCTAGGGCTCTTAAGTCATCAGAAATCTGTCTTGCCACCAGGCAATTACTAGGGCAGCAGATCTGTCTGCCCATGTGGGCTTTTAATTTCCACCCCAAGTCCTTTTATCTTTTGATGGCATGCAGGAAAGGAGGTGATGGCAGAGTCAGGACCAGAAGGCTGAGCATGGTGCAGCTTCATCTGGCTGTGGTACTGGTCTTACACTGAAAGCTAACATAAAATAAAAGACTAAGAAATTGGGGATGTTGCTGTAGGCTAAAATTTGCCAAGGATCTCATGCACCTCTAAAACGTTTTCTGTGTGTTCACAGAATAGAGGAGGCTGTAACACCATGGCATTACAATGCCATGGGTGTATCAGGGCTGTTTCAAAGAGGAGAACTGCCATCTGACACAATGCAATCAGACCTCTGGCTTCTTCTCCATGCCTTTGGGATTTAAAGTCTTTCCTTTTTTTAACCTTCAGTTCTCCCGCAAACCTAATCTATCTCTTATTCTACACAAGCATGTAAAGGTTAAACTTGACTTACACAAAGTTCATAGCAAGGCAAGCATCTATTATTGCTTCTAAGCACCAAAAGTCAACTTGTTTCTTTACTATCCTCATGTTAACATTTCATCCTTGTCTAACACAGAAAGGGTTCTGCAAGAGAGCACATGGTGGAAGCCATATGCTGAAGTCAGTGTATACTCTGCTTGCCTCTTGAACAGCGTGTTGAGGTACAAGCAAAATGTTTCATCTTCTTGTGTTAACCTGATTTGCAGTGGTACAACTGGTACAATGTGGGAAAAAGATATTTGGGAGAGGAGGGGAAATACAGGGATGCAGTCCTGAGCTGCTGCTGTCTAATCTGCAAGCTGATGAACATGAATTGTGCAGTGCTGTATTACTGCCTGCAGACTGCCCAAATCCTGGATTAAACAGTCATTCCCTGAACTGCTGACTCCACTACATTCCTGTGCAGCCCAGTGCCGCAGATATTCATCCTGTTGTCATTTCTGTTTAATAATAAAAGCCCTTTCTGCTTTGTATTGTGCTACATGCAAAACTAACAACAGTGAAAGAACATTGTGGGTGTAAAGTCAACTGTTCAAAGGTTAGGAAATGGCAGGTTTAAGAATTTCTGCTCCCCTTTCACTTACAACACAGCCTTTCATTATAAGGCCACGTACTATTTTTTTCTGATGAAGCCCTGTGCCTCACTCAGTGCAATAGATGGTGCCAATGCACAGCTGTGCAGTCTATTGTTTCATTCCCTTCACCTACCATCTAGTTCCAGCCCCTGCATAACTGTACAGTAACCAAATCCCTTCCCTCTCCATAAAATAATTTATCTCTTCATGGACTCTCCTGTGGTGCTTCTCAATATGCCACTTGAATGCTTCAGAAGCAAAAGTTAATTTATCTTTAAATTAGAGAGGAGTTTATATTCCCTCCATTTTAAAGATGGGAAGCTGATGAAGTGAGGCTGCACTTACAAAGCACAGCAAGCCACCAAAATATACCCTCACATCCCATCTTCTGCACTCATCCATTCATGCACCACAGCTTGTGCACGCACCTTTCTCAGGGTGTGCAGGCAGGTGTGGGTGTCTGCCCCCAGAAAGGAGGGTGTGAGAAGGGAGGCAGACACCTCCACTTCACCCCTCTGACGTGGGGCTGCAACACAGCACATGCAGCCACCACTGCCGTGTGCCCCTGGCTTATACATTAGCCAGGGAGATGAATCGGAAAAGCCATCAGATATTTCTCAGGAATCATGCAAACAGGCTCCAGATTTTTAGAGAACTTTTACCTCAACACTGTCAAATTTGACCACTCTTGATCTTATGTACAACCATAGCTCAGCACTTTGGTGTGGGATTGTAAAATCTCCAAGATCTCCAGTCAGGGAATTAAGGAGCACAGTCCAAGCCTGTCTGCTGCTATATTTAGTCCTGAATTTTTTCCAAATGGAGGTGTATCTGCATACAAAATACAGGATCTTTAGAGTGGATCAGACACTTCTCAGTGACTTGGAGCCTACAACACAGCCACTAAGAACAGTAGGTCCATTATTCCCACAATGGAGAAGGAGCTTGTACAGAAGAGCCATGCAGCCGTGTCATAGCAAGACATAAATCCCCTCAAACAGCTCCCTGTCCTCAGCAGCACAGGTTATTGGTGCCCAGGAGCCCAAACCACTACCACCAGCACCTCAGCTCACGGCAAACAGCTCTCAGTAATGATTTGCCCATTTGGTAACTGAATCAGCATCAAAAAACAAACACTTCCTCTGGAGGAAGTGTCATGGATGTTTCCTTGCCTCTGAGACACAGAACTGTAGATCCCCTCCCAGGCAAAGATACCCTTCCCATGTGTCCTGACAGCCATGCACACTTCTTTTGCAATCCCAGGGCTCAGCCCTTTTAACACTATCCTGTCCAACCAAGTCTGAGCCTAGGTCTTGTCTATGCTGTCTGGTTTTTCTAGCAGAGCAGAAATAAAAAGTATCTGTTTAATTACTCATAGTGGAACTTCTTTTTTTCACACATTTCCCAGGCCTTTCATTAGTATGCACATTTCATAATGATTACTTAATTCACCCCAAGGACATGGAAGACCCTTCTTCCCTCTCAGACCTTTGATTATCTTTTATTCTTTTTTTTGTTTTGTCTGCCTGCATCTTCTCCTTGAAACTGCTGACCGGCTGCTTTGTCACATTAGTTTTTCTAGACCCAGTATTCTTCTGGCTACAGTCTTTTTTGTTTTACCCTCACATCTCAGAGCAGCCTCTCACAGCCTTACTGACTGATTTGTATTATCTGAATTCTTCATTTTCAGTGAAATTGTTTTCAACAACACTGTAATTATTGTTGCATTTATAATTTAACCTGCTTTCACCTTCTGACATAGTAATCTGGGAGCTGTTTTTGCTGGCCACAGGGATTCACTCCCAGTAGCTGAGTTTATTGGAACCTTTTGCTTCAGCCATCACATTGCTTCCTTGCAACAGTCAGAGAGAGACTTTAGGGACAAAGCTTTGCACTGAACAACAGTCACCTTTCATTTTCAAGCCTCTGAGATTTCAGGGACTCCTGTACAGCCAGGAGGCATTGCCATACTTAAAGCAGTCACCTCTTAAGCAGCACTGGATTAAAACATCTTGTGCTTGTTATGCCCATAGCCCTTTCCACTCTCAATAAAAAGGCAAAAAGTACTTTTTTAAGACCTGCTCCTTTTCGTGAGAGCCTGTTGGGTGATGTTTATGCTGGAGCAAGGACTCACTAATAATCTTTCTTTGGCAGCATTTACTGCACAACTTGACGAGTTCCTTCCTCAACAATGTGTGTGATCTGACATCTCTTTCCTTTCTACTGTTTCTCCCTATCTCTAATGAGCTTTGTCGTCTCAGTCCTTGCAATCTAAACTCAAGATTTTCACTAATTTCCACTTCCCTGTTCCCAGGTTTCATTGCCTGGTTTTGAATAGCAAAGGGATAAAGGGGTATCTGCCAAATCCCTCTCCATGGAAGTGGTGCTCCACATGTCATTCTGTCCAGGACCTGATGAATTTGTCCTTTAGTGTTGTTTCTCCTTTTAACTTCCTGTGTTTCTGTCACAAATGTTGGGGCATATTTTCATATTTGTCAATTTTGAATTTGTTTTCTTTTCCAAATGAAAAACGCCGCTTCACGTACTGCTTAAGTGAGACTCTCCCCTGCACCACATCACACAATAAATCACACAATAACAGAACATGCAGCTATCGAGCGTCCCAAAATAAGTCAGAATCCCCAGTGAGGAAATTACCTTCCCTTTTGCTCACAGTCCTTTTTCCACCCCATAAACCAGGCTGCTCCCTCTCAGCGCCCAGCTGCTCCCAGGACAGCTGCAGGGGCGCATGGCAGCACCTGTGGTGCATTTCTGGGCGTGTGGTTTGCCATGCAGCCGGCAGCTGGGAATGCAGCTCAGTGCAGGTGGGACAACAGGGCCTTGCTTGCCTGCAGGCAAAGGGAAATGAGGACTAAGTGTTGCTGATAAGGGCATAAGAGGAGAGGAGAAGGGAGAGAGAAGGCAACCTCTGCACAGAGGAAAAGGGAGGAAAAGGGTTGAAAAGCAAGAAGCAGTTTTGGAAGGAAATAAAAAATAAAGCCCATTCTTAATTTCTGGATGGTGTCATTCCCATCTCTGTCCACTTATCACCTATCACAGCAACTAATAACTTAATCAGATCTCTCAGAAGGGAGAAAGGATAGAAAACTAGGGAAGAAACAACTTGAATTCTGAGAAAAATTTCTGCTTATAACCTGGCACTTCTCTCACATTGCTGCTTCCTGACACTAGCGCTTTCAGAGAGTAATAACCTTCCCCACACCTGTTTATGTGGAAACTGTCTAATCCAGTCAATTCATTGCAAGAAGCAGGCTCTGGCACCCCCACCCGCTCCAGCATGAGCCTTTCTTTTGCCTTCCTCATTCACGTGGCAGCAGAAGGATCTCAAAGTATTCATTTAGTCCTCAGTTCTCTACCCAGGTCTCAAAAGCCATATTTCACTGTATCAGATACTAAACATGGGATGACATTTAATTTTCAGCTCAGGTTTTATACCATTCCAGAGTAGTGATCTACAGATCTAATGCCCTGATGAATGCTCTATACCTTTACAGCTTATAACCATGCATTTAGAGAAATACCATTGACTCACCATTCAGCTATTTTAAATTAATTAAAAGGAGATTCAATTTGCACATCCAATCCCAAATCTCTTTGCAAATTTTCAACCTCCAATTTCTTTAGACACTTTTTTTTTCCTCTTTCACACAGATCTCACCTTTCTTGGACTATAAGAAATGCAAGATAACAAATTAAAGCTGACTATTCAGGAAGGAGATATGTGAGTGATCATTCTCACACATACCTAGTGCAGGCTGGCCTCCATTTTGTCTCTTTTCCACAGTATTGTTTGGAGCTCATCTCTCTGCATCTGGTACTTTTTAAGCCTTCAGAGTCCAAACAGAAACCAAACCTCAATTTAGGTTAAAAAATGTAACCCCGTTCCAGGGCTGCAGTTAATCTATAGCTTTGAGTCTCTCAGTGCCCTCCCCTCCTGCCCCAGAAACTAATCCCTAATTCTAACTTTTCTGGAACTGGACTCCCAAACTCTGTCAATTTACATAGAGATGTCTGAGGAACTTGTGACAGTCACCCCTTGCATGCTTTTTTTTTTTGCCTTCTCCTGAGTGGCTGCACTAATGGTTTGAGCCCTTACAAAGAGCACCAGAGCAGCTGTACTTGGGTCACATCAAAGGCCCAGCAAGTCCAATACCTCATCTTTAACAGGAGGCAATAGCAGATGCTCATTATAAGCCGCTATCAGTTTACATTAATATGCCAGGCTGCACAAATCACAGCTGAAGCCTCTGACTCATCATCTATCTTGGATTTAGCTGCCCTTGTTACAACCATCACTCCTGCTTCTGGGGGTGGATGTGGTGGGGAGAAGGTAATCAGTTTAGCTGCAGCTGTATGGAAGGAAAAGTGAACTAAAGCCTACAGACTTTTCCCAATGGTTTAAGTGTGACCTCTTTCTTTTCAGTCAGAAATTGAGCTGAGCCTCCAAATTGCTGTATCTATCTGCCTAGCTTCATTCTCCTGCCCCTAACCCCGAAAATGAAAGTACTTCTTCTGAAGATTTATGTGTGGTAAACTCACCTGAAAAAAAAAAAAGGTGTTTGAATGTGTAAAATAAACAATAGAATTAAAAATCAGGGCTGTCTTACCTTTGTTCATCTGAGCATGTAGATATTACTTGCAGTAATGAAAGCTGGAAAATTTTTAGATCAAGGTGATATTTAAATTGGAAGATATCCTTCCTTAGAGTAGAGTTTTGCACATTTTACAGGCTGTTAAATCCCACAGAAATCCTCGTGGATTGTCACCACTGCGAAAGGCTGTGAATGTACAGCTTTTTGTAGAAATGGTCATTGTCATTTGGAAATGTAGCTAGAGAGAAAAAGTTTGGATCAGTGTTGTCTGGTAAATAAGATCACCTGGTAAATTTTCTTCTTTTAATGGGCTTATATGTGGTTAAATAATTTACAAACTGTGGTGTTGTAAGTATTGAGTCACTGAAGTAACAGGAGTTTCTTCTTCCATAAGGAAGTATATGTAGGAAGAGAAAATGTACAAAGTCTGTTATATTGGTATGGTGTTAGAATAGCTTGGCTACTAGCAGATGGCAGGACAGGTTAATATTTTGAATTTGAACTCATTAACTTTATGAACAAGCAGTATAATTTTAGCACTAGGCCTGGAATCATCACTGCTTTACCGCTCTTCCCTGGACTTTGGGAGACTATAGGGAAGCAACCTCAGCCAAATTTTGAGTGCTGTGCTAGATAGAAAAAATGAGGTTTAGGCTGAAGGGAAGTTTTCGCAGAAAGTACTCATCCTCTTGCAATTTTTTTGTCATTGTCAAAATAACTAAAGCCTTGGATAGCACCAAAGCTCTCTCAAATTATCTCTGAAAACTATTCCTTGCCCTTCCCTCTTCTAGACAGAAAGCCCTATACTTTTTCTTCCACAGAACTTAGTTTTCTAGCCAAGGACACTAGTAAATCAATATTTTTTACTGCTTTTGCATGTGTGCAAATCGCCATGCAAAGTGATGAAGAAAGGGGCTGTGGGATTTCCATGTACTCGGGGTTTTTTTCAAAACCATTATCCTCCATGGTTACAGCATTTTTCTTCTTTATATTCCTTGTGCCTTCTTTTTGCTACACTGTAAACACTAAAAAAAAATCCCAAAATCGAAGGCAAAATTCATAACAACAGCAGGTTGGAACAACTGCCAGCTTTCAGAAACCATTGTTTAATTGAAAAGTTATAAATTAGAAGAAAGTACATGAATTGCAGGAACTGTCTGCATGAAACATTTATAGTGAAAAACTCCATTTCATAAACATAGATGGAAGGACATCTTTTATGCAAAAATAAAACAATTTATCTGCCTGCAAAGCTGACGTCTTGTAAGCGTTCCTCCGAAGAACAAACTGGAGCACAGAGCTGCAGAAAAATGCAAACCCTACTTGCCAAAGCATTCCTGCATCCACATGAGTGACCTAGGGAGGGGATGGGGAGCCAAAGGTGGCACTGAGATGAAATTAATTAACCTGCCTCCTCCCTTGTGAAGAAGCGTAAATAAAAATCAAAGGGATCTTTATCCCACTGACAAGATGGTATGCAAGGTCACATGGCCTAATATTTTAAGAGGATTAAAGCTAAATCTCTGCAAACTTTGAAATGGCCCAACCGAGCCTGTAAGCTTTTCAATTTAAATAGGTGCACAGCATGACGCCTACGATCAGCTAGAATCTGGAAGGATGAGATGTAGTGAAGTGGACTCTGGAACAATTCAATCCTGCAGTGATAGGTTTTACATGTTATCTGTTAATTTGAAGCTGTGCAGGAGGTGGAATCAAAGTAGATCACCAAAAATACAGCCCATTATGAACAAAGTTTGTGTGAAAAAGTCCTTCATATTTATTATTCACCAAATTAGGAACATCATTTCTGTAGTTCTGCTTTATTTCTAGGAGGATTGCAAACACCAGGGTCTAACTGGAACACACAAACAACTTAAACCACACTTCCATCATTCTTAAAAGTCATAATTCTCAGAAAACTTGAGCAGCATAGAGTAAAAAGCCATACTGTTGATAGTGAAGAGCAGACTTTCAGAAACACCTCTCTATTTGAACCTCAGATGTTATCACATGCAAGGTGCACGTGGAGCAAATCTATTCACCAGATGGGGAAAATTGCTAATTGTCCAGCAGAATATAGCCACCAGCTGGCAGGCAGCTACCAACAGGCAAACAAGAAGCAATCCCAATAACCACACATAAAAATAGCATAACAACATGCATTCAACCTGAACCATCAATTCTTGCGAGGGGCTGAAAAAAAAAAAGACAGCTGACAGAAAAAAAAAAAGAAAAAGCATCTGCTCTGAAACCAGCATGTGAATTTATGTGCTCATGTTTAACTTGTGTTTTGGGAGTATTGCAAAATATTTCCATGTTAAAAGCAGTCGTAGTAAAGCAGCTGGGAGATACATTCCCTCTAATGCTGCTGGCTGCCCTTTGGAGCTCAGACTTGAACCCTCACATATGGAGAGACGTGAACATTTGCTTTGTAGAGTAGTGTCCCAGACAAGTAGTTCTGAAATAATTGTGCCAACATGGTACCTGCAATTACCTAGGAAATAAAACTGTTGCTAATCTCCTAGAAAGTCTGGGAAGATTCAACAATTTTGGCATGAGTGCAGAACCCTTTTAGATCTTAAGAAAATTGCTCTCTTCTGAAAAAAATTAGAACAATTTAAATTGTTTATGGAAAAGAAGTCGCTGATGAATTCTGGTTAGCTCTGTACCTTTTATCCTTCCATGTGGAAATGCTGATGTAGAGATGCAGCATTTCCTTTCCTTTGCCACAGCCAACGTTTTTTTTGCAGCTCTTTCTTGTCCACTTTCTTCCAGCCTTCCTGTGGCTTCTACTAAACAAATCCATGAGTTAGCCGAGAGACCCCTGGGTGAAATGGAAAACTGCAAGAGAGACAGCACATTTTCAGGAAAAAATGTAAGGAGTATTTAACCAATCAAGCTTTTAACTCAGGCTTGCTCAGGAGGCAATGTTCAGAATGCATGGACTGAGACTCTCCCAGTGACCCTTAAGACAACAACAGAAAAAAGCTGCTTTCAAAGTGTGTTTTTCTTTTCAATGTTATTCAGTGCCAATGTGTTCCCAGAGGCTTCCTCAGTAAAACACGTCAAAGGCAGCAGGACCATGAAACTGCAGTGTGGGCTCAGCGTTCTCCAGCTGCAGTTCACTAGCTCAGAACTGTCCTGTACACCTCTGTGTCCTGAGAGGTCAAAACAGAAGGGTTGGGTGGGGGGGTTAAGTTAAAGAAAACAACAACAATACTCAAGAAAACAGCATTTTTAAAAGGCACATTCAAGTAAGCAACATTCTACAAAATAACCCAGTTTTAAGCACCTATCTGAAGATCTTAATTAGCCCATTCTGCTGTTAATTTCACATATCCCCTCTTTGCCTTCAGTATCTTTATAGAATAATTTTCAAGGAACTGCATCTATGTTTAAACCCATATCCATCTAGGCAGGATATGATTATGATTATTTATGATTAGTCCTCCAAGCACTCCCACTTGATCAGCGTAAGAAGACTGAGAAATTAACCCGCTGCACTCTGTCCCCAAGTAACCCCCTGAGCCCCACTAAAATAATAAATGCTTTTTTCCCAACAAATTTTTTATGGGTTATTTTTTCTTTTCTGATACACTCTTGTTAGCTTTAAAGAACAATCTCAACTATGTTTTTACTTGAAAGAAGATTACTATCTTTTTATTGATAGACATTCTTGGGACAAAACGTCAGTTTGCAATTTGGGGCCAGCAGGTTCACCTGTTACTGTCCCAGGTAAGGTGCCCAGGGACTGTCCCTTACAGTGTTAGCTGTCTAAAGTGACAGCTACCAGTGCCCTTGAGACTGGAATGGGGATGGTCACAGGGACATTGGGATGACACTCTGGGTCACCCAGGCATCCCCCTGTGGGATCAGAAGAGCACACCATGCTCCAGCCTGGAACTCACAGCCACAGCTTTGGCACCTGTGATATGGTCAGAAGAACAGGTTTATGTTACCGGAGCAGGGCTGGCCATCAAGTATCCCCCAGGCAGCTCACAGTGTGTGTGTACCTTAGTGTCCCCTGTCCCTCCTTTCTGCCATCCTCACAACTCCCCTTGCCTATTGCTGCCTCCTCCCAAGCAAACAGCAGCCTTTCTATTTTCCCATGGCTGCCAGTTTTGTTACATCTACACCCAAATAAAGTGTTACTGAAGTGGTTATCTAGGCCCTGGTGACCTTGCAGGACTATGGGCAGGAAGGTCCCAGCACTCCTCAGCTCGGTTATCTGCAACAGATGACCATTCCTCGTGTATATCCTTAGCCACCTGTAAAATCCATTCATCCATCCATCCATCCCTCAAGGTGCTACCTCTAAATTCTGCCAGCTCCTCAGATGGTTATCCATCACATCCAGCAATTTCCCACATCATGGCCTGTCCTTTTCCATGGAACATCCCACTTGCTTGGGTTAATGGTAGGGCAGGACCCAGCCAGAGGTGCAAACAATTGCCTGCAGCCCTAAAAACCAGGTGAGGAGACCCAGCATCTTGGTTATTTTTCTCTTCCAAAGTTAAATGTTCTTTTGTGCCCAAATGATACTATAAACAGTGTGAATTGTTTTCTGACCAATCCTTCACCAAAGACTGCAGTGCAGGCCAGCACCTTTGGCAGTCCATTTTCAAACTTAATTTTTTTCCTATACCTGATGCTTGAGTTTTCTCCTGGCTTCTGGTTCATTGATCCTGTTTTTGGGCCATAGCTGAGACAATACTTTGCTCTCTTTGGAAGAGTAACTTTCTGCCCACAAGCCTAAGAGCAATGAGCTTGTGTGTAATGGGACACATCAAAATGGGAGGCCCTTCATATCTTGAGCATAATGTGCCTATGGAGTGGTCTGGCTGAAGTTTACCTGTGAGGTGAAATGCGTGTAAAATGAAGCTTCATGTTACTGGTAAACTGATAGAACAGATACTGAAAATTCAATCCCTGGTTTTTCCCGCCTTCTTGCAAACTCTTCCCTTGCATCAGCTCTGGCTATTCATCCAACCCCTCAGCAGACTGTTGCAAGAGGGAAAATACAGCAGGAAGCTCTTCAGCAGTAGAGACAGCAGCTCACTAATGCAAGCCTAGTTTAGGCTGGAGGCTCCATTCATTTTTGACTCAAATCAAAGTCAGAGATGCCTCTACAAAGTAAATGCACTCTGGAAGACTCAGGTTACTTCCACCCATGCTAACAGCCATGTGCAAAGCCAACTGTCCCAGATGTGGGCATTGTTTCCTATCTTATTTTTGCTTTTTCACAGGCAAGGAAAAATGATCCATCTCTCTAAAAAAAATTGAATCCATCAGGTATCTCTGGACAGTTACCTCAAAAATGAAAATATTGAGAAGGGAAAAAACAGTCACTTTTGAAAACTTCTGAGATATATGTTTAGCTTATGTTGGACAGCACAAAAAAGGAATAGCATCTGAAAGAAGCCAATATATTTTCAGTATTGAAGAGGAAGAATACTTTCTACTAAATTTGTAATACTGACTTTGCTGCCATTGCCTCCTTTCATTCATATGCATTTGAAGCCTTTGCCTTTGCTGTGGACATTCAGACAGTACCTTTATAGAGCAGAAATAATTTTCTTTTGTAAATTTACATGATATCAACATAATACCACTTAAAAATGGAAGGGGATGAAAATAAAGTCTGCTCAATTAGCTTCTCTGGGGTTAGAAGTGCATTATGGGTAGCAATTAGAAAAAGCTTGCACTAACCATCAACCAAGTGAGCAGATTTAGCACATCACAGAAATTAATGAGTCTCCATGTAAAAGATGATAGCAATCTTTCCTCAAAACTACCACCTTGCTTGCAGCACAGCAAATGCAATTTAACTTCTTGAGGCAATAGAGACGGTTTTCACTGAAATGTTGAGAGAGATAAACGCAGATGCCGTGGTCCCTGATGCAAGGCATGCAACAGGGACCTCTGACCTAACCTGCTCTGCCTTCCTGCAGTTTGATCTCGCTGGCCAAGAGGCTCCTAAGCTGTATTCCTGCAGGTTTTATATGCAACGTTCCCAGCAAGATATGTTTGCTGAAACACTTGATCCTTTCATGCTGCTGTTCTCCCAGTCCATCTTCCTAGTGGAATTCCTAGGTAAGGTCTTCCTCCACAAAGAGAAGGAGAAAGAGAAGGAGAAGGAGAAGGGGAAAGAGGGAAATGGAAAAGGAAAGGAAAAAAGAAAAAGGAAAAGGAAAAAAGGAAAAGGAAAAGGAAAAAAGGAAAAGAAAAAGAAAAAGGAAAAAAGGAAAAGAAAAAGGAAAAAAGGAAAAGGAAAAGGAAAAAAGGAAAAGGAAAAGGAAAAAAGGAAAAGGAAAAGGAAAAAAGGAAAAGGAAAAGAAAAAGGAAAAGAAAAAGAAAAAGAAAAAGAAAAAGAAAAAGAAAAAGAAAAAGAAAAAGAAAAAGAAAAAGAAAAAGAAAAAGAAAAAGAAAAAGAAAAAGAAAAAGAAAAAGAAAAAAGAAAAGAAAAAAAAGGAAAAAGCTTGTGTGAGAACTAGCAAAGGGAAAGAGACCAGAAAGGTGAAAAGTAAAACAAAGCCTGCCTTTGTGAAATCGAGATTCCCATGCTGGTTTGTTTCTAGCCAATATCAAAACTCCCCAGGCCAGATTCTATGCTAGAGACAGTCCACGTGAAATAAACAGCCTGTGTCCTCACTGAGAAACTGCCACAGGCCTAGAAAACAATCAGCCACAAGGGAGGGAAAAAAATAATGAGGAGAGTGTAAGGATCATAACACTAATAGAAACAGTGAAGCAAGACAAAGCAGAGGAGTTTGGAGCATCCCCGCCTCCTTGCGAGAAACCTGTAGGGACAAGGCTGGCAGCTTCCAAGGGAACAACTTCTCTTTGAATGCTTTGCAGGGGCTGGGACTTGAGGTAGATCCCTGACACAAAGCAACTGCATTTCAAGCTGCTGTGCTCTAATTAGGCAGCTGGCCATCTTTCTTACAGTAAGTAAAGGAGTGGCAAAAAGGACTAATAGAGAGAAAATAAAGACAGAAATTAAACAACTGTAAGACTTTGATTTGCTGTACTGGAAAAAGCACATATTTTTCTTTTTTACCTCCCATGAAAGATACAATTGTCCAGGGAATAAGAGAATTTCGTCATAATTGTATTCAGGTCTTGACTGAGTAGTTAAAATGTCAGGAGTTTGCCTTAAAAGTAATTAGTGGAGAACTGATCTGAACAGCAATATTTAAGTATATTTACAAATTAAGATTCATTAAAAGAAATTCCTCCAGTGTTTCCTTATGCCATTATCTCTAATGTCACTGTAGTTCCAGCATGAGAGGACAGGTTTCTTTTTTTTTCCCACAGGGATTCACTTTCTGTCCCAACGTGGTCTCTTCTCATCAACCACTCCAAGTTTTTTCTCTCTGTCCCCTAAATATCATGCTGATTGGTTTCACCCTTCCTGAGCAGTGGGTCCCTCAGCTGATGCTGTGTTCATACCTCTCCCCATCTCCTGCAGCCAGCACAGCTATGCCCTGCCACCCCAATCATTCAAATACTTCACATACACAGTGGTTGCCTTCCTACAGAGCTACACCCAACTGTATCATGTGGAACCATGAAAAGCAGGAATTCCATGTGGTATTCTGCAAGTGAGTGATTAGAAGAGGACTGTGTGTTCATCCAAAACAGGGCTGATTGAAGCAATGTACCATTCAAACAAGACAGGTAACGGCAGAGCTACGTGCACTAAACGTATTGTCATGGGGATCGGAGGCCCTGCTGGTTAAAAGTTCTACTACTCAGTTTAAAGAACAGTAGCTTTCTTCATCTCTGGCAGAGTCTGCTTCTTGTCTGCCAGCTGTCATATTGTCCCTATCTGAGGGAGTTTTTATACTTGGAGATCATAAAATATACTTCCGATGAGCTCTTTGCCTTCCTAACAAGATAGATTATACTATGCTGGAGATATTTTCAGACATGTTCTCAAGGAAAAAATAAATCCAATACTCCAGAGGGAAGCTTCACCTTAAAAGTGAAGCAGCATGAATGCTGCATGTCTTTTCCCCAAAATCATATACTGTGGTTCTGCAGCAGTGTTCATTGTGGTATGTCTTTACCAGTTGTTTTCCCTTCCATAATTATGGATGACATATATGTGTTCAGCTTAAGAGAAGAAAAAGTGTCAGGCTTCTCCCACAGTCTGTAATACATAAATGCTTTATGTGGAACATGTACTTTCAGTGGAGTAGAAAAGGTTTGTGGGTCCTCAGTATACAAGAATCACATCACCAAAATACACAACCCACGTGTTTTAGACAAGCCATAGAATGCAAAATGCATTAAAACTCTGTGTGATTTTACAATAAAAAAAAAGAAAACAGTGGAGGCATTCTTTCCTACTCAGCAGCTTTAGTGGGGCAACTACACCTGATTTTAACAACAACTGGATTATTACTCAAGGTGGAGAAAAAGTATATTACAACATAAACAAGGACAAATATTACCTGTTTGAAAACCTATGCAAGCAACAGCACCCACTTCAGCTACATCTGACATAAGAGGAACACTCATCCAAAAGTTGGTCCCAGGCTTGTAGGGTTCTTCATGCAGATGGCCAGATGGACATACAAAGATACTGAGGTCTATAGAGGAAGAGGCCACATCAGATCACACATCCATACATTCTTCCAAGCAACTCCAAAGGCAAAGCCTGAGTACTGCTGTACAAACTCATCAGCAGGCAAGTCATGAAGACCACAATGAGACACCAAAAAAGACTAAGAGTGTCTTCTGCTGCTCTCCCAATAGCGTGAACTCTCTCCAAGTCAGGTTGAACTTAGAAATTAAGGAATTGACTGTGTTGACAAGAAAATGGCTGTGTTACAAGTATTTATGTGTATGCTGCAAAAAAAAGCAGTCAGTACTATCTGTATTATTAAATCATTGCCTAAAGCATATCTACTGTATTCTTACCATCAGGATGTAGCAAGCTCCTTTCCCAGTCTTGTGCCTTGTTCTCTGTGTAAAGAGTCACATTTCACAAGAAATCTTATTTCATTCTTCAACGAGAGTGGCAGAATACTACCCCCAAAACAGCCTGTTTGTTGAGGTAGTCTTGTAGGATGCAAGCATTTGAAACTGCTAGCTCTTCAAAAATATACGTCAGCCAGGCATCTGATCTCCTGGGTGAATGCCATCACAGCTATGAACTCTGTTAAATGGAGGCAGGATTCAAACCTTCAGTGCTTTTTAGAAAGATTTGCCACAGTCCCTATTCTTTACACATAACACAGCACTTTGGACTCGAAATGTTAAAAGCAGGTACGTAAGAGAAGCTGGCCACAAAACTTCCACATTTTTGGCTTGTGATGAGGTTTAGGTGGGAGACAGCTGCTAAAGTGGAGTGGTTAGTACAGCAGAAGGTCTGGGACTTTCATTGCTGAAGATGTATTAGAGTTCTCAAATTCCAGGTCAGGGAGCTTTCCAACCACAAGCCCAGAGTGCCTTCCAACCACAGAAACACACCAGTAAACAGCTGCAATAAAAATTATTTGTCTGGACAATCAGGAAACTGTCTCCTAAGGCAATGATGTTAAATTTAGATGCAGCAGTGGAGAATTTTGCACAGGAAAACAAAATTGACTACAGTTTTTCAGATGCAGAATAAGACAGGCCTTAGGCATGATTTTTTTTTCTAGTCTTAGGAACAGAAATCCTTTTGTGGGCTTGGATTGTTGTCATTCCGTTATCTGGTCCCATATAAAAGATTCCTTCACCTCTTCCAGTGCCTCACAAAGGATCCACATGAATGATTAGCTTTCATATGTTCAGCCAAGCCCCCCTGGTTTGGTGGTGCAGGCAGCCGGGCCTTCACCTTCTGAAAAGAAGCAGTAGACTTTTAATAGCTGACAGCCCATTTACTGGTGCTCATTTCTTTGCATTGCTGTACTATTTTGTACTTTTAAGGGTTTTTTGTGGATCTAAGTGAAAAGGAAATTGCTGGAATTGCCACTCCTGTGTGCTGGAAATGAGCAATGTTCAGCACACCATTTCCATGAGAAAAGTTGGGAGAGGATCCATAGTCCTGACAGATTGTAGTTGAAGCTCCTGATTTGATTTTTGTACATTTGATGGGTTGAGCTGAAGTTATCCAAAAAGTGTCCTGTGACACAGGCCTATCTTAGAAATATTGACTAACAAGCATGGTTTGGACTTAGTCAATGTTTAGATGACCTTCAAGGCTTTTGCTGATAATCCTTACAGGCTAAGACTGAGAATACGACATTTCATGGTTTCAAACATTGTGTTGTCACACCAGTTAATTGCTCTCATCACAAGGTAGAAAGCAGAGGGTAGTTATTTAAATCCCTTGGGGACCTTAGCTCCTTTATTGCCTGCACTGTTTCACCACTTGCTCTTGAAAATCCTGTAGGAAAATGAAGGACTCCATGGAGAACCAAAACAAACTGTGTAATGAGTGAAACATGGAAGGTGGAGTGGAAATATCAGATAAGATTCAGTCCCACTGTATTTTTGACCAAGAGTGAAGGAGCTTGTTACAGCCCATCATGACAAAAATTTCTTCCTTTTGCCCCAGCTGCTACTTTTTTTTTATTTTTCAATTTATCTCATAGTAATTGCCATTCATTCTTGGCTTTTAGTTAGTTTT
>WEKY01047295.1:0-14799 GCA_013390045.1 Picathartes gymnocephalus
ACCTTCTCTCTGAGTGCAGGCACTCACCTGAACGAGAGTGGGCTGCCAGGTGTGTTATTTCAGCAAGGAGCCTTAAAAAAAATTCACTTCTATACAGTTCATCTAAATATCAGAGTAATTTCCTGCCTCTCTTGGATCTATGCTTCCAGAATTTCTTCCAATTTATATTTAGGAAGAAGAAAATAGATATATTTGCCAGAGTAGTTAACTCACTTCCCTGTTGTATCTATGAGGTGGAAAACTCAATACCGTCCATATAAGAGATGGGTAATTCCTAATTTTCTATGTTTGTTCTCATAATTGTGAGAATAGTGTTTCTTAACAGCGTCAGTCCTTTTATTTTCCAGGAGGTGAATTTAAATTTTCTTTTTCATTTAGTATGTATTTTCTGGTTAGAACACCTGCCAGGTATGCAGAGATATAATTTTATTTCAGATGTATAAAAGGAACAAATTTAGAAAGTTCACATAAAAAATGAATTCTTGTGCTGTGATGTAGTTTACCACTTTTTCTATATGATTTCAAGTCTAAGAAGACACTGCACCTGAGTAAATACACCCTAATTTTCATACGGTCAGATACACGTGATCAATATATTTGTAAAAAAGCCTTCATAATAATTTTCCACTGAATTTTATGTAAAGATAAGTGACTATGATGTGCAAATCAACAATTAATGTATCTTCTCTACTTATCCAAGCACCTGATATAAAAATATTTGTGCATTAAAAACCATCAGTGGGAGATTTTTCTTTTTTTTTCCCCTCATCATCACGTAAATTTCATTTTACAAGATCCATTTTGAAATTTCCCACCTATACAAAAATAACTTTATTGCACAATCTGGACATGGAAAGGGATAAAAGAAAGGCAGTAGCCACTTGTTTGCAAGTTGAGGTCGGATATTTGACATCTAAACTCAGAGCACAAGAAGTACTTGTCCAGGTCCACTGATATCAATGAGAATTTCAACAGGACCTGATTTGGAAAGAAAATAATAGGTTCAAGAATGAACTAAAAGCTAGAATGAGTGCTAAAATATACAACCTTGGAAAAGAAGGTGGAAAGAAAAAGATTAGTTAGCAGAGATAAGTGTGTAATGGAATGAAACAGACATTGTATAGTGTCATCCAACTCACCTTGTTTCAGTTCAGTAAGATTTCACAAAGCCTCCTGAATAACTCTAAAATTGAAACAAGAACATTTTCTTGAAGCGATTTCAATATTACAGATACCCCAGGAGGTCTGTAAACTTGTTAAAATATTAAAAAAGACATAGCTCTTAAAAGAGCAGTTCTTAAATCAGCTCCCATGTGGAATATGAAAAGAAAGTTCCTAAAGTTTCGAAGTAACACTTCTGCATTGAAAACTGATGTTGCTCAGTTCATTTAGAAAATACTATAAACTACTTTACTATGGGAAATTGGTACAGGAATCTTTCATTAATAGGAAATATTGGACTGTGCACTGCAAATAAAGTGATGTTTACATAATTTTGAGAGATCTTTCAAAGAGTCAATATCCTTCTGCTGTGGCTTACTGTAAGCACCATAATAAACTTGCCATTTTTAATAAAATGAAAATGCCATAATTAAGTAATTGCATTGTGGGGAAAATGCTTGCACTTTGGGCAGATACACAATTAGATTTTTAGTAATTCCTGAGGGGTTTTGTTATAAAAAATTTCACACTAAAACACAACTCCAAGGGGTACTTTTCAGCATGTGTCAGATTTAGTTTGAGAACAAATTCTGCGATGTTTATAAAACCTAAAATTTCAGGGTAGCTAAAGAATTTCTTTAATTGCAAAATAACCTCCTCTTGTTCACTTAAACTTGACTAATTTCATATTAGGATGCAATATGAATACTTCTTTTCAAGGTTCAGTTGTTCAAAGAAAGTGAAAATAAATTATATTTACCTTTGTCACAACTCATTCAAGAACAGGTCAAATAGTTTTCCTCACCATTTCCTCCATTGTCTGATTGGTTGTTGTTTTCCTTGCAGAAACACTGTTGAATTGACTGCCACTGTTCCACAGCTAGGATATGAGGTGAGACACACAGACTTTAGTCCACACCTTGGTTTTGTACTGAGCCCACCATTCCAGAGGGTTTGGCTGCCAGTTGCGCCTTTCATGATAGTTTTGAGATGGGGATGGAAATAACTCAAACGTTCATGAAGCACACAAAGGGAAACACAGATCCCTGAAGACCTTGTTGCTCCGTGAGATTTTGTCAGAGATCCTGAATAGATATGTGCATGATGACACGTGTGCTTGTTGAGTGTAGCCGTTTCCTGGACAGCTAGCACAGCCCGTCTGACAACTGGAAATAACATCAGTTTATATGAAAATGCTGTAGAAATGCAGAAGGATGCATTTTATATCAGACTTTATTAAAATTAAATATTTAAATTTAGATATGTAATGTAAATATAAGGTATGTACAACTATTTCCAGATAGGCTTGGAAGTTTGGATTTTGTAGAAGTTTCTGATTTATTTTAAATACATGAAAATGGAGAGTTTGCAAGTTAAAATATGTGAATTTCTAATGGAATGAAAATTATTATTTTTATCCAGCTGTAGTAGTTAGTCTTTATTGGCAACAACAAAACCAAACCCTGGAAATGGCAGAACAAAGCTGTTTGGGAGAAAGGAAAGAGAAAATTTCAGGGTAGAAAGACAAAGGAGGTACATGTACCTGAATGTAAACAGTAATGGCCCTTACCTTTAAGCTTCATTAAGGGAGATTTAAGGTTCATTATGAGTATTTTTCATAGAGGTTTTAAGAGAGCATCCTTTGTGCACTGTCACATAACAGTGTAATGAATAAATAAATAAATAAACAAGATATGTCAGAAATTGATTTAAAACAACCTTTATGGCCATTCTAAACTCTTTTTAGTGCCTTAAATTGATCTAATATATGAGATTTTCTATGTATTTAGGATAATACGGAGCAGCCTTGTTCACTTGTCTTGAGTAGAAAAAAAATTACAAAATGTTTTTCTAACTCGAATGAATAGACATCTAAGGTTTCTTGTGTTTTAAGCTTTTGTACTGTTTAGCAAAATCAAGAGAACACAATTTGTCTTGAAATTTTGATATACACCTCACAATACAAGGGCTGCAGCTCATAAAAAAATCCTGATTGAAAGATTTATCTTCTGGAAGAAATCCATGTGGATAAAGTGGCTAGATAAGAGCGGATGGAATAGCATGCAGTAGAAATAAGTTCTTATGCTTTTAGCAAATGGCATTCTTTTGTTCATTGTGTAAAATATTTCAATAGAAAGTTTCAGTGTACATATTAAGTGATGAGATTTAGAAGCACCAGATATGAAGCCCACACACATTACCACTCTCTCAGAAATCAGGTTTAATGGAGTATAACAAAATCATAATATAAGGCTTGCTTTCTGGGTCATCCGAGAGACACCTGGACAGCAATTTGGAACAAGTGCAGAAAAATAACCGGCTTGCCTCAGTGGGGTGTTGTCCCAATAGCACAGTAGGTAGCACAGTAAGAAGCAAGTTTGTTGTATAAGAAAAACAAGATTGGGTCCCATTGCTATTTTTTATACTTGCAGCAATAGTTTGTTTACTATTAATTAAAGAGCAGTTTGGCTTTTGGGCAAGGAAACCCAAACAAGTAATCTAAAAAAATCCATTATTTCTTCCTACAAATCGTACTCACAGTCATGAAAACATTTCTTCTGTTACAACCTAGCATGGACTTGATTCAGAAAAATGCTGAGGTTTCACTGAAATCTGTCCCTTTCAGATTAACACCTAATGTCATAACTGACTTTAGGTACATACTTATTATATTCATTGATTTCACAAGGAGAAACACACACTTCAAATTAAGCATCTGCTTCAGTGCTGTCCTGCAGGGAGATGTTTTCCAGGAGTGGAGCAATAATAATCACAATTTGATCAAGCTGAACATGGCTATCTTGCACATAAATTCCTTTATTGCTTTATCTCTCTTATCACCAATAGTCCTAAAAAGTATTGCCACTTTTTTTTTTTCAGTTTGACCTGTATTTCACACATACATAAAGCTTGCCATGGCAGCCTTGATAATTCTTTTTATGGTCCGTGACAGATTTCTCTTTTGAAAGTTGGAGTAAACATAAATTTGGTTAGTACGGGAAGGATAGGAAGGGTTTACATGGTCTGTAATTGTGGCCATCTGTATCCAGCTAAAGGGAAACCTCTAATTTTCTAGGTTATGTAATTGAATTTTTAACTGGTTCACAGTGAAATGTCTTTTTAAAAAATATTTTATGAGAGAAACAAATTAGAATTGTAATGTATGAAGGCTCCAACATTTAAATAAGCAAATAGTGGTCTATTCTTGACATTTCCTCTTCTGAAAACAAACCAATGAACCCCAAAAAAACTGAACAAAGCCAGACACATATATACACACACACTGAAACCTGGAGGAAAGACTTAAATGCTTTATATATAAATTACTTCCTATAATCAAAATTTCCTTGCTATTTAGTCAAGAAATTTGGCTCTAGCAGGAACACTAAGGATTTTAAAAGACAACAAGATGCATGTTTAACTTTATAATTTCTATTTTTTTCTCATTTCAATAACATATGAACAGTTAGTGACTAGCAAGTATCAGAAAATGAAAAGCAATAGCAGTCTTGGCTTGGAATATTGCCATGTAAAAGAAGTGACCCAGGTACGTTTTCTTGTCTTAAACTACACTTTGTTGATGAGTCTCACTTAAAACAAAGGAGAAAGAAAAGCTATTTGTGGTAACATCTAAAAATTATTAAGATCTCTCTGGATACTCACACAGCAGTGAACTATGTTTCAAGAACTCTGAAAACTGAAGTCAACAACAGTTGAAGAAAAACGGTAGTTTTGGATCTTAGTTCTTGTTCAGAGCTACATATAATCAAATGCTCTAGAGCCAGTAACTTCAATGAGAACTTGTATTTTACTTCTAATGTTAAAAACAAAGCAACAACTCCCAAACCTCATTCTTCAAAGAAAACATAGTCACTGTAATGTGAATTGAAGGATAGTAGGCATTTTTCCAGGTTTTATGCATTTGCATAGGGTGCTTTATTATGAACGAGTTTTACAGTACCCAGACCTGCTGTTCCTTAAACTGTGTGTTGGAGGTCTCATCAAAAGCAAGGAGCCCTTCCAGGACTCCTAAGAGCCTTCTCCATTGATCTTTCAGATCTCTGTCAGTTTCAGAGAGTGTCAGGCTGTTGTGAGATGATCTCTGTTGCAGCAGTAATGTATAGAATGAGCCTCATGGGCATCAGTTAAAGTGTGATTTAGAGATTGGGATGTAAAATACTGCCAGTTGTACTCTGCTTCAAGCACAGCCTGGTTCAATATGAACTTTTGCATTTAGTAAACCTCAGTCAACATGACTGGGAGAGGCATGGCACAGATACGTTGCTTCCCCCCTCTCTGTGTCCTGCCATTCCTCAGTGTACTCCATACCCAGCTTATCCATTGATATTAGTGGAGAGAACCACTGGGACCTTGTTTTGCTCCATAAGTGAACTAGTGGAGAAAGAAAAGGACCATTTTGTTTGTACTGTCTGTTTACATGCTTTAGTACGTTTTCATAGTGAAGCTGCATTCAATGAAACCCAAAGGTTTCTTTCCAACAACCCACAGAAAGATGCCATGAGGTGTGAATGAGATTATCAAGTGCATAGAACCATGAATTGGTCTCTCATAAATGGTGTAGGGAACAAAAGAACAATAAACATCTAAACCTAACTTACAGCAGAGAAAACCTGATAAGAGAAAATTATTTGAACCATAGAGTCTAAAATATCACAGTATTCAATTTCAACACGTCAAACATAGGTTTATTATCTTCCCGCAAATAAGGTGAATGTATCTGAATGCTTATCTCTATTTCGTTATGTGCTGATATGATGTCTCCTGCAATTCACATGGGGATTGATCTGAAGTCTGCTAAAATGAGAAGGAGTCTTTGCATAGCATTAATTGATTCATGAATTAGGCCTCCAAAGAGCAATAGTGAGCTGAATTTTTAAATTTCTGAATGGTGTCTCATTTTGGACAAACATTTAAAAGCAAGAACATTTCTCGCAGTTTGACCAAAGCCTGCTTTCTTGTGATATGTAGAAATCATTCTAAGTTCCTACAAGAAATGGTTTGGTGTTCAGTTCATTCTCATTTTGCCTGGACTGACTTGTATCACAGAGTATGTCATTATTCTGCTTTCTATAGCATTTCTGTTTACAGGTTATCAAACATCCAATTCAAATTATCCTAGATTCACTGGAAAATGTCTCAAGCATTTGATAAGCCTGACCCTGTGGGAATATCTGTCAAGTCTTTTGAATAATTTACTGAAAAATTACCAGTACCATTTGCATCCTCAGGCTAATTTGCCTGCTATTATAGATAAAGTTTCTACCATGTATTGATCAGGAAACAAAGAAATTAGGAATAGGAACTGCATAAAAAGGAATAGAAATAAAAAAGTAATTATTAAAATATAGAAATGGAAAATGTCATGCTTTGACCTAGAGAACTAATGTAATTATAAGACACTCTTAAAGAGAAAATATGATTTAAAATAATCAGGTATAAATGGGAACTGTGCATTAGGTCCTCAGAGATACTTCAGCATCTAATTCAACTGCCTTGTAGTCTTTACCTACATATTTGCCTAAGAGATGTAGTTTTTCCACTGCACAGATATAGTGGGGTAATTGGGCTCCTCAAAGCCCAGAACTCTATCTTAAGCAAAATCCCACTGATTCTGAGGAAACCCTCCTGCAAAAAATGAAGTTTAAATAACTGCAACCATTCCAAAGCCATCTAAAAAGCTTAGAGATCTATACAGTTTGGGTTCATTGCATGCTTCCTAAGCTTTCTTCTGGGATAAGGGAGGAAGGAAGACTGGGGATAAGATCCATGCTTCTCCTCGAGGCTCTGATATGACCTCCATCTCATCCCACACAGACCATTCTAGGTGCTGGACAGTCGTCCAAGTTTGGATTAAATACACCACATTGTGTACATTTCAAAATATACATTGACACCTATTTATCATCAATCAGCTGCTAAACCATCAAATCCACATCCCTTTCTTCTTTTCCATTTCATCCTACTTAGCTGCTATTGGGCTATTTAACAGATATCTAACCTTCCCTACTACTGTCAGAGGGGATCCTGGGAATATAATAATGTCCAAGATCTGGCAGCAGGACCCTTGAGACTTAGCTACTGAAACGTCTACATGCTTTGAAGGAGCTCATCTGTGTGCATCTGTTACTTGAGATAATCATTTGTGAGGGGAAAAATACAAGAAATATTTCTCTCTTCAGAAAGATACTAAGATGTGAAATTGTTCAGCCACAAGGAAGGAAAGAATTGAGACTTTAAAGAACTCTTAGCTGCAATCTCTGCTGCAGAAAACCGAGACAAATGAAACCATCTGAAAAAGACCAAATAAACACTACTCGTTCTAATAGAAATTAATAATACATTTAGTGGTATTAACAGACAGAAATTAGATCATGAAGGTCTTTGTTAGTTTATCACTTGGGTTGGTAGGGTAAAATCCAACAGGAAATAATTTGGAAATTTCCTGAGCAAAAGCTGAATAAGAAATGAGTAAAACCTGCAGTACAACTTTATAAAAGCAGACTATATCTTACAACTGGAGGTGACTGTGACTTAAGTTGGAAAAAATGATTTTAATACGGGAAGACCTTATTTTTGTATCAAGATCTAGAAGAACACACAGCTGAAGACCAGAAAGAAGTGGCACCAGCTCATACACCACCTTGTGTGAATGAAGCCATCGTCATTACAATCCTGCTTGGTCTCACACTGGCTACTGCCAGAGGCAGGATATTAAAGGAGAGTTTGCTTCCCTAGGCCATGACCTGATGGCTATTGGGTTTGGTTGTTCCCTGGGAGAAGCAGAAAAGACAATTTAACTTACTAAGAAAGTGACCTTCTGTGTGCCTAAATCATGCTTTTATTCCCTAACTTCTAATCCAAAGTATTATGTTAGTTAGCAGCATGTTTCTGTGGGAAACAGTTCTAATGAATATGATAAATTCAGTGGTAAAATTGTAAGCAGAAGGGAAATAAAGCTGGCAATACTGAAAAGTCATCTCCACTTAAAATTACATCTTAGAATCCAGCATCAAAAGCCATGGATGGCCTCAGATTTAGCAATGTCTGTGCTGTGAACACCATTTAGGAAGCATTTGGCTAGAGGAAGGGTTTAACCCATTACACTACTACACAGAGATATTTTTTGATTGAGTGCTTGCTTATTTTCCTAAGGAAAAAACTGCTGTTGAAATGAAAACATTATCAGATTTTCATTGAAGGAATTGGCAATTCAGAAAAAAACAAACCAAAACAAAACAAAAAAGTGGGGGGAGTATTAGTGCTATGCTTTATTCAGGCAGCAGCAAAAGGAAGTTGTTTTAAAGGTATAACTGTCAAGCTCACCTAATGCATGATCTGACTGAAAGCAAAAGTGTTGCATCAGGTAAGGTTCTGTCTTCTTATGCCTCTGACAAAGGTCTCTGTCTTTGAGATTGTGCTGCTTCTGCTGACTGTGATTACTGATTACTGACTCCAGAAATATTGTATATTTTATACCAAATATGGGACTTTTTCTACCACTCTGTTGGAATTTCTCTGATTTCCAGTGTCTAAAATAAAATAAGTTGCACTGATCAGCACTGCATACCTGTGGTTTATCTTGGCATTCTGAAGGAGATAAAAAAATAATCAGAAGGAGATAAAAAAAGCTGCTACTTTATCTTTGAAGTGACTAGGCTGCTAGGGGAAGTAGTTAATTCCCCATGGGTAGGCACAAACATTCCTTCACTTGTGACATGTGTAAAGGTTGCTGTTCAGAGCAGACTCTTTTCAGGACCCATTTCTTCTGGGCACTTACATTTCTAAACCCCTCAAGAGGGCCATACTTCTCAAAAAGAGAGTGGAAGCTCTGGTGTTCTGGGCTAAGATTACAGCAGCATTTTTGTGAACAAACTTTGGATCAATCCAGAGTTGGATGTGAACATGAAAAGTGTCAGTAACTCTTTTATAAGTCTTTTTGTGGTGCATCTGATTGACCTGCATTACGATGTACAATAGCATGAAAGAGTGTTAGTAATCAGTGCTAATGAATACATGTACCTACCTGATTCATATCCTGGGCATTACCCCTCACTAATGCTTTTGTTTTGCATTCATTAAAATTCCCATCATGACAGAAAATGCTGAACATTTACTATAACAAAAACAAAAGCAAACAAAAAAATGAGACACATTTATTGCAAATTTCAGTCAAAAAAGATATAAATAAGGAAATACCATAGCACAGGGGCATTGTCCCAGTCCTACTTTACTTTAGTTCATTAATTGTTTTTAGGAGAGATATTTACAGTGAGACCTCAGGCGAATACCCAGAGACAACTTGCAGCATAATCCTTCTCTGTCCCCCCACTTCCCCTTCCCCCACCTGCAAAGGAGACTTGTTATTCCTTCCTTGTATTTTTTTCCGCTTTAGAGTCCAGGAAGGACTTGGAGAAATTGTCTTCATAGTTTAGATTTATGTTAACTTTTCATCAATCTCCTACAACACGTTTACTGAGAAGGAAGGGAGAAAAAGACTTCATTTGGAGAAGACACTGTCATATCACAAAAGGGATTGGGGAACATGAAATAGGCTTGCACAGTGACAAGACAAAAAGGCTTCTCTGCATGTAAGACACAGTCACAAAGAAGGCTAAAAAGCTGTTTTTCTGCACCTTTCTTTTTCCCTGCCACTTACTGCCAAGAAGATGTGCTTGATGTGATTATTTGTAGAAGGTCAGGAATGGAGAAACCTGGTGTATAAAGAAAGGTGAATGGCCAGCTCTCCCCAGAAGACTGATTGTGCAGCTACAGGTCTCTCACAAGCCTGGACATCCAACTATAGGTACATTTTTTCCAATCTGATAGAGAAAAATGGGGAATTTTTTTTTCCTTAATGAAAAAATAAGATAAAAGAGAAGAACACATTCTACACTTCTGCTCAGTGCTGTGAGAACATTAGCACTAGAGCTAGCATGTTCAGGTTAAATTGAAGCACAGGGAAGGTCTTTGTTGAGATATCATGAGGTTTATTTGCTCATGTGAAGTCTATCAGACTGAGCCCTCCAAGGCTTTAGGTAAAAATATTATTAGTTTGAGGATTAATCTGAGGATTCCTCATGGACATAAGTATAGAAGCTGTTCTCCTCACACCTTCCAAGGCAGCAGCTATTGCAAAGGTACATGAAAGCATGTATAAATTTACTAAAGACACAAATATTAAGCATAAGAGTCTTAAAGCATGAAGGAGCAGTTTCTTGAGTGTGGACTCTGAAATCAGACTTAGATGTCCCTTCAGGAAATTCGATGGTGGTGTCCTTCAGGGACCACTTCTATTTCTTATCTTCAGTAATGACCAAGACAAAGGGATTGAGGGCACCCTCAGAAAATTTGCAGGTGACACCAAGCTAAGTGGTGCAGATGACACGCCTGAAGGATGGCATGATATCCAGAAGGACCTGGACAAGCTTGAGAAGGCTGGGAATGTCGTGAGGTTTAACGAGACCAAGTGCAAGGTTCTGCACTTGGGTTGGGGCAATCTCCACTATCGATTCCAGCTGGGGAATGCACAGTTCTTCTAAGAACGACTTGGGCGTGCTGGTGGGTGAGAGGTTGGACATGACCCAGCCATGGGCACTCCCAGCCCAGAGAGCCAAACGTGTCCTGGGCTGCATCCAGAGCAGNGAATGCACAGTTCTTCTAAGAACGACTTGGGCGTGCTGGTGGGTGAGAGGTTGGACATGACCCAGCCATGGGCACTCCCAGCCCAGAGAGCCAAACATGTCCTGGGCTGCATCCAGAGCAGCGTGGGCAGCAGGGCCAGGGAGGGGATTCTGCCCCTCTGGTGAGACCCCACCTGCAGTGCTGCATCAGCTCTGGGGTCCCAGCACAGGAAGGACATGGACCTGTGGGAGGGAGTATGGAGCACCACTCCTATGAGGAAAGGCTGAGAGAATTGGGGTTGTTAATTTGGAAAAGAGGCAGCTCTGTGGTGATGTAATTGCAGCCTTCCGGTACCTGAATGCAGCCTACAGAAAATATGGAGAGAGAATATTTACAGGCACCTAGTGGCAGGACATGGGGGAGGGGATCCAAACTGTGAGTGCGTTTAGATTAGATATAAGGAAGAAATTATTTTCCATGAGGGTGGTGAGGCATTGCAACAAATTGCCCAGAGAAGCTGTGGATGCCCTGCGCTTCTACGTGTTCAAGGCCAGGTTGGAGGCGGGCCTGAGCAATCTGGCCTGGTGAAAGGTGTCCACTTATGGCAGGGAGTTTAGAACTACCTGATCTTTTAGGTCCCTTACAATCCACACAATTCTGTGATGATTCTATGCGATAAATGTGGTTTCCCTTGTGGATTACAAATGTGAAGTCCAAAAATTCTGCTTTATGTATACAGAGTTCCACAGTTTAACTAAAACCAGAATGTTTTTCATCCAGGTTATACTGGAATCTCTTCAGCGACTTACCTGTATGCAGTTTCTTAGCACATGAGATGAGAGTCCTCTGACTGGGATTTTTTTTCTGTAATGATTATTCCCATTCAGTCAACATAATTAATTCTACTCAAATCTCATTTTTCAAACAGTGCACTTCCATTAAAAGCAACTTGTGTTTGTTTCCTTGGAGGGAGGGTGGTTTAGACTTTCTCTGTAATTCATATAATCAGCCCTCTGATTCCAGCAATGTATGAGGCTCATGCAGCCCAGTAAGACATTCTGATTTGTATAATTCAGCTGCAATCCTATTTGGCTGTGTCATTATATGTTATTCAGTATTTCAGCTGTGCTTTTATGCTTCTTTCGTGGTGATATGAATATTTGCTACTCATTATAGTCCTTCAGATTCCTCCATTTCACAGGTGGGGAAAGTGAAGAGCAGAAAGCAGTTTTGATTTAGTGAGAGAAGGCAAATGCATAGAAGATTTTTGTCAGATTTCCTAAAGCAAAGTAGTGGAGTAATCACCTTCTACTGAATGCAAATTAATTCCAGATAAATACCTAACAATATATGTTATTATATACCTTTTCTAGAGGTACTAATATTGGATTCTGTTGTTCCAGCAGTAGTCAGATGGAGAATTGGTGTCAAACCATGGCTGTCCTTCAGGCTTTGCCTTCATTCTGTACAACTGGGGTTTCTTTGATGCTGCAAAAGAAGGAAATCAAACAGAAACTCCAAACCGAAAAAACCCCAAACAAATAAACAAAAAAAGTTTCTTTCCTGCAGAAGAGTAAAAATAGACTGCAGCCAATCCCCACTAATTACCCTTGTTGAAAGCTTGGCTTTTTAAAGATGCTTAAACAAATAACTTTGCTGAGGGCAAACTCTATCACGCTCTGAGTGACGATGGGGAAGCCCACATTTAGGCATGCTATATTTTGGACCTTACCCAAATGATCTGTTTCTCATCCTTTCTTACTTCACTTCATGATATGACTCAACTCATTAAACATTTCAGACTCAGCTTAGGTCCAAGAGAAAGTGTTTGCATCTTGCCAAGGAGTTCTGAGATGGGGTTCTATAATCCATCAAACTACTAAACAGGGACTTCCTCCCACTCAATTCTGAGTAATAATTTGGAAGTGAGACCTCGGTATTCCCTCTGAATGACTGCGCTGTGGTTTGGGATGAATCACTTGTGCAGTAGGTACATTATGAAGAGGGCAAACTCTGCTGTAATTGATTCTCATTTTGTAGCTGGAATGGATATTTTTCACTCAGTTAATTTGCTTCATCAGCATCAATTCAGCCTTCCAACAAACCACACCCTTTTCAAAAATTATTGCAGGAAGAGGAGGCTGAGCAAGCATGGCCACTCATTTCCCTCTGGGCAAATTGCCTCATATCATTCTTCAGAGGATGCTCTCGTAAAGAAAACTAGAGATATTGAAATTTTTTATTCCTTAGTGATAAAGCGACTGCACCTGCTGTGTGATGGCAATCATACCAAATTCCTGTAGTTTCTAACATCCTTCAAGCAATATTTTCACAGACCTTCTTTGGAACTCTTCCACTTGCCTCTCTTGGATTCTCTCTGTCTCCAGATGGAAGTTTAGTAGCTTGTGAGATCAATAACCTGGAAAAAACAGTAGCCCAGGAGGCTCCATTTCAAAATTAAATCTTTCAAATTGAACTAGCTCAGAGCCGGTTGACATTCTTTCTGAATACAATTTCCCCTATAAAGGCTGAACTGACTTCTTTGGAACATACCTTCAAAGGCTGCATTACAGTCTTATTACATCCTTTTTGTGTTGCAAGGGCCCGAGAGCCAGGATTAGGGCCATAGAACAAGGATTTGGGCCAAACACTATACTCATAAAATTCTCTTTAAGTACTGTATCTGGTAACAAATAATTATAACAAGACTGGGTCTGGAAAGAAATCAATCACCATTGTCTAAAACCAGACACCTTTTCCCCTGTGAGTAGTCTGATTTTGCGTATTTCACACATCTATTGGCTTACACAGAAAAAAGATGATCACAATATTTACAAGTAGACTAGAGGAATTGAAAGCCGGTTCATAAGAGAGAATCAAGATTTTTAAGGGTTCAAACCTCATAAAACTGTCACAAGTGGAAGAAAAATAATAATTAAAAGACCTAAAAACAAACAAACAAAAAACAAAAAACAAAAAAAACCCCAAAAAAACCAAAAAAAAACCCCCACAAAAACAAAACAAAACAAAACAAAACAAAACAAAACAAAAACCCCAAAAAAACCCAAAACCCAAAACACCAAAACCAACAACAACAAAAAAACAAGAGCTTATTTTTAAATATCCATGTATGTTTTTAACATCGGAAACAATCAGGGATTTACAAATTGGGATGCTGAGCATAGCAATGCCTACAAGATATAAGGATAGGACTGAAATCACTGAACTAAGAATCATGATCAGCAGAGAGTGAGGCTCCTAGAAGTAGGACCTAGACTGGTTATTTCTTCAAGTTATAAGACACCTTCTTCTATGAGCAGGAAGAGGTAATAGGGCATGTCTGAAACTGTAGAAGGAAACTTTAGGAACTCATGGAGTGTACACTGACCAAAAATAGACATTCTGCAAGAGGTAATTCACAGCATCTAATTTGGATTTTCAGGCAATTGGCTCCCTCTTTTTTCTATGAACATATCGGTGAAAGAGGCAAAACCCTGTCTCTCAGAGCCATGAAATGAACCCTAGGAACAAAAACTATGAACCCACTGTGTGTATCAACATTGCTAAATGAAAGAGTGTCAGGGAGAAGGTTGATCATTGAAACTCTGATTTTGCAATATTTAATTACTACCTGTCTCTCTCTGGCTCTATGTTAGACTTCTCCATCTAGAGTTTTCAATATCTATCTTCCTGAAGGAGTCTAGCTCTTGGCAGAAAGCCAGCACCTTGATATTCTCTTTTATTTACCAGTAGAGCTGATGTGATTAGTGTAAGCTGTTGTTTTAAGTGAAATAGATCTCCACTGAAGGATTTGTGTATATGCTCCACTGACTTTTATCAGAGCTCAGGTGAGCTTAAAAATAAAATTAGTTCCTCTCTTCCTCATCAGAGCTAGATGCCTAAAATATTTAAATACCCCTGCATCCTATTTTGCCAGACTAGATGTTAGATTTGATGCCATAGATATTAAAATTAGTGATGATGAAGTTGAATGTT
>WEKY01047307.1:254-14393 GCA_013390045.1 Picathartes gymnocephalus
ATGTTATATATATATATATATATATATACATATATATATATAAAACCTTAAAAATATAACCTGCAACTTGAGATTTATTAAAGCACATTTTCTCTGTTTATTATTTTTCCAAATGCAATAGCAGAAATAAAAAAAAAATACAACAGATGAAACATAATAGATGAATTCTGTGATATTATGGTTAAATATATTTTCCAAAGAATTTAATTTTAATCATAAGAAATGTGTCAAAATATTTACCTTTAATTTTTAAAAACCATTTTTTTCACTAAAGAAAAGCAAACAAACCTAGCTGTATTCAGACTTTTATTTTCATTTTCAGAAAATGTTCTGGGTAATTTGGCTTCTGAGATTGAATAATACCACAGTAAAATTACCACATATATTTTACAGGTTAGAGATAGAAATACTTCTTGTACATCTTGTGTTTCCTCAGGTACATATTTAAAATGGAAGTGTTGGTTCAAGCCAATCACAAATAACCTTCAGGATGAACTCCTTTTATCAAGGAAGTCCCTGTGGCTTGGGAAATTATTCTGACCAAGAACTTGCTGCTTGTATATCTCTAAGGATCTGACACAATTAGGATCTGACTAGGAAAACGAGTGCCTTTAGAAACTAAACTAAGAGGTGACTCAACACCTAACCTGTACTGTCAACTATCTCAATTTTATTCTGAGGATTAAAAAATTCTCTTCAAGTTCTAACTGCAGAAGTACCTGCATTCCAAATGTACTTTGTTTAATGTGTAATCTTATATTCCTCGACAATGAAAGCTAAAAATAACACCAGTTACATTTTTATTCATCTTCTGGTCATTTAAATTTGAAGTACATATTTTCCAAGGCTCCTAACCTCTGAGGCATAGCACACTGAATCCATGATGCTTCTGATCTTAAAGAGGCTAACATTTAAAACTACACTAGCTGATTATCTTGTAAATCTAAGCCACAGATAGTTAGTATGATTGCAAATATTAGTTCCCATTTAATAGTGAGTATTAAGGTTTCTGTCATACCTTCTTGGCTAACTGCATTTTAAAATTACCTTCAACCTATCAGACAAGGAATAAGAAGGAAGTACAATAGCACACACTTACAGAAAGAAATGAGTTACACTTCATGACAATATTGGTTTCATGTGTTGAAGGGTGCAGAAGGAGCAGCCACATTCATACATTAACAGGTGGCAAGAGTTCAGTGTTACAAAATCTGTCAAATTACAAAATCTACAAATCTGTAGAACCACAGGTGCATTTTTTCAAAAATAGGAGAGCTTACGCAATTAGCTTTCCTATCAAGCCTCCTTTCTTGATCAAGTCCTACTAAGGCAGTCCTGGCTCTTGAGAGAGAAAAAAACACTTGTAGATACATTGTGACTTCTTACAGTACCACTGATATAGTAGAATTATGCTTATTTAGGACTGAAGCAAGTCTCAATTGGTAATTAGTGGTAATTTCTAGCCTATTCTGGTAGTATTAAATTGCTTCATTTTAAGATCTGATCCATTATGTTTCTAATTTTCCTTCAAATATTTTGTCTGATAGTATTCATTTAGAAACCACAGATATGCCAAGAAAAAAAGACAAAACAATGAAACATAGACTAAACACTGGATTGTATAAAATCTCATTGAGACTACAAGATATTTTAAAACTCAGAAGTCTAAATTAACAGCCTTCTATTGAGTGTTTGGGAATATTTCCCTATGGACATGGAAAAAAGTAGTCTGAAGAGAGCAGCAGCCCTTATAAACACCACTAATACAACACATAGTACATGTCCTTACCTCCATAATCCATTCATGCCAGAGGTGTTTCAGCCTATTAATAACTCATGACATAAATAATTAGAAATAGGATGTTTCCTATTGACATTCTTTGTTCTTACTCATTTATTGAGTGGATGTCTTGCAACATAACACTAAAAGAAGGTGTTTTTTCCTTTTTCTCAATAGTAATCTGTACATATTTGCCATTCAGTTATACATTTTGCCAGATCTCCTGTAAGTAAATATCTTTTAACTATTAATGGAAGGGGGGGTCTTTCATTTGGCAACATTACTTTTAGGCGGCATGTTTTAAAACATCCTTTAAAAAATAAGCAAATATGACTACCTAGATAATATTCTATTATAACTGAGGGGAAGATGAGTACTTTTGAAAAACCACAATGGCTTCCCACAAACAACAGACCACACTACCCCAGAGTTCATTATTTAACTGACAAAAGATCAGAACAAGACGAACAACAGAACCCAGAGGGTCATAATCAGTGGCACAGGCTCTAGTTGGAGGCCTGTCCGTGGTGGTGCCTCCCAAGGTTCAGTAGAGGGCCCAGTCTTGTTTAATTTCTCCATCAATGACTTGGATGAAGGGGCAGAGGCCTGCTCAGCAATCTCGCTGACAACACAAAGCTGGGAGGAGTGGCCGATACCCCAGAGGGCTGTGCAGCCCTTCAGAAGGACCTGGACAGCCTGGAGGGATGGGCAGAGAGGAACCTTCTGAAATCCACCAAAGGCAAATGCAGGTCCTGCACCTGGGGAGGAACAACCCCAGGCACCAGCACAGGCTGGGGGTGACCTGCTGGGAAGCAGCTCTGTGGAGAAGGAGCTGGAGGTCCTGGAGGACAACAAGCTCTCTTGGTGACCAAAGCCCATGGCACCCTGGGCTGCATTCAAGGAGCAGTGCCAGCAGGTAAAGGGAGGTAATCCTGCCTCTCTATTCAGTCCTGGTGAGGCACATCTGGAGTGCTCTGCCCAGTCCTGGGCTCCTCAGAAGACAGACAAGGAGCTCTGGGAGCAGGTCCTGTGAAGGGCACTGGAGGCAAAAAGACCAGAGAGAAACAAAAGCTAAGTATTTATATTGGTGTAAAATATGTCCTGAAAATAAGATAAAAGACAGGATAGAAGACAGACATAGTAAATAGCCAACAGAGCATTTCAAGTTCCAGGAGAGGAGAAAAAAAGGCACTGCTACACAATAAGTCTGATTCTGGTGATTTAGTGTGTCAAAAGTCTAAATGGCACTCTTGGTCTCTTTGCTAGTAATTATGTAATAAACAACTGGGACATGGTGTTTATTATTATTTTTGTTCTATTTAAAATCCATTGTAAAGGCAGCCTAAACAAATCAAGATTCCAACTAAACTAAGAGGTAAAATAGTACAAGGATTGATATTCGGAAAAATATTATATGCCTTCTGCTTTGAAACAGCTCTGAAAATAAGTTCATTCTAAGACCAGTGCCAATGAATGAGGCAAATCCTACTCTAAACCATTATGTTTTGTTAATATAAATATGGTGACTAGCAGGTTCTGGGACAAGTGAAAGAAGCAGAACCTGAAAAAGAAAAGGAATCTGGCAGTTGATAGAAATAGGACAAATACTGTGACAAATCTGTCAAGTGCAGATACTGTCACAATGAGCTAAAGTACAACTAAATTAGAAATGGAAATGAGACACTATTTAAGCAAAATTGCAAGTAGAGGGGGAAAGAGAAAACCTGGTACTATGCCAAATGCAGCTTTCAGTTTTAGGAGGAACATTCATCAGATTCAGTAAGGACAGGGTCAAATATATACAGCAGTTTCCACAACAACAAAGAAAATTTAATATAGTAGTAAGTGCCAACATCAGCTTCAACTATATCATTAGCTCTGTGAATACATGTATATTATAGTCTTACGGCAAGAGAGTAACACTACATTTAAGGTTGCACTGGAGTTTTGCATTTTACCAGGTTAATGTAAAATTACAGATTGAAATTATTTTAATATGTCCTTACATACAAACTTATATTAAATTACAATTCATACTCATATTCATACTGAAATTTTTTGAAGCATCTCTGTAAAATACTTATGATTTCCATGTTCCATTGCACAAAATGACATGAATTAATGCATCTACAGCTAAAGTAGGGGGGAGAGGGAGGGAAGATCAGAGAATGAAAAAGCAGAGAAAATACATCTGAATAAATGGAACTAAGAACAGGGCTACCATGTCATCATAAGACTGGAAACATTGCAAAGCAGCAACAGTCTGGACAAACTGTGAAATTAAAACCACAAATTGTTGTGATGGTTATTATTTTTCTGACAGAATGTAAAAGCTTCTCGTGGTAAGCAGAAGAAGAGCATGAGAACTGGGGAGAAGACCTGACAGTGGTACTAAGACCGGGTGGAAAAAAAGTATCCTCAATGACCTGCAAGAGGAGTATTAAATTTCCCTGATTAAGGAGGCTTTGTTACTTCTGCTCTGCTTATTCATCTGTTCCAAACAGGATAAAGTACTCATCATAAAAGAAAACATGAACCTTCGGGCTGATTGAAGCAGAAAAATATATCCAGATACATCATGATGAGGTTTTCCTAGAGCAAATTTTACATCTTTTAAACTATCTAAAACATAATGCAAATTCCTGACAGTAATCTCTTGAATCACAATATCACCAGTAAATAATTGGGCCAGGAGTTCTTCCAGTTTTCTATGCTTTGATTTGTAAGATTATTTGGGAGGTACATACACAAGAGACATGTCTTAGTCATCTTTTCCAAAAAACCCAACCCCATACAACCAAACAAACACAAACAGAAACAAAACAAAACAACAACAAAAAACCTCTTGAAAAACTCAAAACAACAACAACAACAACAACAACAACAAAAACCCCACACATCAAAAAACCCCTGTCAAACTCACTCATATGGAAAATATTTCAGCAAGTTGCTGTGTTCTCCTCCATTCCAGGACCTCGTAGTGTTTCCCATTAAGGACTGCCTGCACACATTACCTTTTTTCCTTTGAAGGTAACAAATTCAGTCAGAATGGTTCTAGTGTTTTAGTTTCAACCTGGATTCACACTTAATATCAGACTTATAAAATGGAAACTGTGCATACTCTTTCTAGCAAATAAAAGGACAACATTTCTAATTACATAATCAGAAACAAGATTACAAAGAGAAATGCGGAAAAAACAAACTATATCCTCAGATTACCCCTAAAATTTGTAAATAATTTCTTGTGAGATGCTTGAAAAAGGAAACAGATATTAACTTTACAGAAGCAAATTAAATGGGGTTCTGGTGTCCTCCTTACAGGTGAATCTGAAAGTTAGCCTTGCTGACAGGAATCAGGCACCCCAGCTCATATCCTCTTCACACTTCAAGACAAAATCCTTCTCCTCTTTTCACCTCTTTTAATTTCAAACTTGATTTCTGGTTCTTTCACCAGTGGACTGTTATTTCATTAGCGGAAATGTGTCTGGACATCTGTGGAACTCACTCACTTCACAGTGAACAAAAGCAATGCAAGAAATCTACAGCCCTTCCCAGAGCTTTTCAAGATGGCCACCTTACTTTTGCTTTCACTAATTGGGTTGTCTCATCTATTTTAAATAGCTTTCTTCCTTGTGAAAATGTTTTCAATGCTGTCATAATATTTTTGTAGCTGTTATGTCACAAAGAATATTGAGTGTACAGCTGTTCTGCTGTGAAGGACAGGTGTCTGCTAAGGAAGGCAGGAGTCTCTCTTGGAATGGAAAATGGAAACCCCTTCCTTCCAAATTATTGTCATTTTGAAATGAAGGGGCTCTCAGGCAAAGATATGGGAATAGGAATAATAGTTCTTTACTAGTGTTTTTAATAAAGCAAACAAACAACAACTGTTACGGCATTAACAACAAACAGAACCAGGAACCCGGTCCCAGCCCTCTGGCCTGCAGGCACTTTCCCCTTGGGTGCAGTGATGGTCACAGCCGGCAGGGGGCGCTGGTGGCGCTGGGTGAGCAGGGCAGGTGCGATGATTCCCCCGTGGCTGCAGGGGGCACTGTGGTGCGAGCTCCAGCAGCGCGT
This sequence comes from Picathartes gymnocephalus, assembly GCA_013390045.1. Lineage (NCBI taxonomy): Eukaryota > Metazoa > Chordata > Aves > Passeriformes > Picathartidae > Picathartes > Picathartes gymnocephalus. The sequence continues at coordinate 6,109 of WEKY01047307.1, forward strand.
GGCAATGGCGGCTCGGCCAGGATGGGGAGGGGTGGAAGAGAGAGAGGCTTTGCTTCACAAACCCCCTGGGGCAGTTGGTCCCGGTACCCCAGCAGGACTCTTGGAAACAGCAAACTGGGACAGTAGGACTTCTCGGCAGGCAGGGGGTGCAGGGCTGCAGTGCAGTGAAACCCAGAACAGTGCCGAAGGAGCAGCGGGGGCAGGGCAGGGGCAGCCCGGCTCCCAGCAGGGCAGGGAGAGGTGAGCTTAGGATCCCGGGCACCTGAGCAGATGGCAATAGGTCCCCTCTTTAGTGAGGTACGTGTTGATAAGGTCCCAGTTCAGTGGCTGCTCTCACAAGCTGCTCACCCCACGGAAGAAGAAGCAGCTCTAGGCGAGGGGGGCATCCAGCAGCAGAAATTAACTCCTCTCCCCAAGCGGCACCTCCGACCGTCCTCCTCCAAGAGCGAGAGAGAGCAGCTGCTCCAGCCCCGCCTTTTACCAGCCCAATTCTTGAGATATCTCCGTCCCTCTGAGAGAAACTCTCAGATAAGAGAACTGTAAACAGATGCCTTTCTCCCCTGAGCTTGGCCACTTCTTTTGTTCTTGTTAAGTACACAGGCATTAGTGTTTCCTAGCAACTTATGGGAAAAAGTTCTATGCATAAAAAGGAACAAAAGGAAAGAAAACCTAACCCCCAACAGCAGTGTTAGCAGTTACTGCAGACTTTGATTTGAACAGATGCCCTGAATATTTAATCTATTGCTTACGGTTTTAGAGTTGGATGCCATTTCAGTGGACAGCATCCCCCACACACCCCCCAGCCCAGATATGCACACACAAACACATACACTTATGGAATTTTATGGCCCTACAGGGTTACACTGTGGAATAAAAGTTTTTGCAGACACCCAAGTAAAAACTTTGTGCCAAAAAACCAAACAGCCTCTTTCTGAAGTATGGCAGAAAAGTGAAGAAAAAATGAAAAATAGAGAGCAAGAGAGAAAGAAATTTGTGTTTGGAAGTTGTGAAGTGTCTGTAATACAAAAGCATCAGAATAGTAAAGAGATAGGGCTGTTTTCCTTTCCGTATGTAGGGAGCTAATATGTTCACATCTTGTATGTTCACTTGAGTCAGTGTGTACCATATCTGTGTGTACACTTAAATAGGTATGTAAATATAGAATAACCATAACTAAGAAAACAGGAAGTTAGACAAAAAAACCCCATAGTTTTCTGTAGTTTAGGGTCCTGTCAATTTTTATTTCTCACAGTAAATTTCAGGAATTCATGGAAGCAAAACATGCTTTGCAATTTTGTAAAAACTTCTAGCTGTTACCTGTTAAATACAATATCTCTTATAGTATAAGAGCACATCATTATCTTATCTGCCTGAATGCTGGGGAAAAAGTACTGACAGCACAGACATGTTGGCAACGTGTGAACAACAATTGTCCAATGAAGAATTTGTGAGCCGCTTTTTGCTTGAGTGGTGGGAAGGTGAATCATTTTTTGGCATAGAACAACTTCATGCCACTTTCTCTGATCACTCTTTTATTGCAGGAAGAAACTAAACTGGGCAGCATGTCTACCCTAGATGAATGTAACATGGAAAGAAATTTTATGTATCAAACTTACAGGAAGAATGGGAACATAAATTTAAAATTATATTCAGGGCCAAAAAGAGAAGAATCACCTCAGAAAACAATTGGCACAAAGGAAAACAATCTAAAATAAACTCTTTTTATCCACTTTAAAGGAAGTTCTTTTTCCACTTCAAAGGAAGTTCTTTTTTCTTACTTCTGTAATATCAGCCAATGCATCCAAACACTTAGCTATCACTGAAGTAATTCATTTCCTAAAAAAACATCAATTCTCTCAGTGTAATGACATTTCCCAGTAATTGTTCTTTCTGCTTGTTGAAAAGAAAAAGGTACAGAACTATTGATGGATACTCTTCTGTGTATTGTAAAAAAAAAACAAACCAAGTAAACCAAGAACATTTTATCAATTCTTCTCTAGATAAATACTCATTTTAGGAAGTTGATTCATAGGCCATGTTGACAAAACGCTATCATCCTGTACTACCATAACAACAGGTGATAAAACAATTTCTCCATAAATCTCCAGGTGCTTCACAGAACATCATGAACTGGAGCCACACTGAAGAGAACTACATAAGGTCATGAGGTCATAGTGAACAATTCAGAAAGAAAAGTTGGGTCTCCTGTACTCCAAGTGCAAGGTCACACTCTGTTTATCCCCAGTCCTCTTCACAAGTAGCTATAAACCAGTTCTGTTCCCACCTTTCAGTCAGAGTCTAAGAGATGAAAAAGCTTCCCATGTAACCAGAGATGTCCATCTCTTCAGTATAGCAGTGTTATAACCTGACATAAACTAGGGAGTAACAATTTTGCATGAATTTTGTCATTTTAATCACTCCAGTGCACATTCTTCACAAGCAATATAGTGCTATCGACAGAGCCATAATGAAACAATTAAGCTGGTCTAAGGATTAAGTTTTTTCTTTCCTTTGTATAGAATATTTTCCCATTAAGTTGCTAAAGAACTCTGAAGTATTGGGTACTTAAGGAAAAACAAAGGACTGTGGCCAAGCCCCGGAGGAGAGGGGCTGATAAAAGGCAGGGGTGGAGGCAGCACAGGGGGAGCTGAAGCTGCGCTTCGGAGGGGAACAGGAGGTGCTGCTCTGCCTTTTTGGGAAGAGAGGAGTCTCTGCTGCTGCTGCCGTCGGACCCTTCACGTGGAGCTGTTTTCTTCTGCCGTGAGTGAACCCCTGCTTTGAACTGAGACCTATTTTACCATCTGCTCGGGGGGCCCGGGATCCTGAGCCAGCCTCCCCTTGCTGGGCTAGGAGCCAGGCTGCTGCCCCTGCCCTGCCCCCAACGGCTCCATCGGCACTGCTCTGGGTTTCACTGCACTGCAGCACCCACTCTCCCTGCCTACTGAGACGTCCTACTGTCCCAGTTTGCTGTTACCGAGAGTTCTGCTGGGGCGCCGGGATCGACAGCGTTCCTGAAGCAAAGCCTGCCTGTCCTCCACCCCTTCCCCTCCCGGCCGTGCCACGTGTCTTCTGGAGCTCGCACCACAGTGCCCCCTGCAGCCACGGGGGAATCATCGCACCTGCCCTGCTCACCCAGCGCCACCAGCGCCCCCTGCCGGCTGTGACCATCACTGCACCCAAGGGGAAAGTGCCTGCAGGCCCAGAGGGCTGGGACTGGGTTCCTGTTTCTGTTTTGCTGTTAATGCCGTAACAGTTGTTGTTTGTTTGCTTTATTATGAATACTAGTAAAGAACTATTATTCCTATTCCTATATCCTCGCCTGAGAACCCTTTAATTTCAAAATGACAATAATTAGGAGGGAAGGGGTTCACATTCTCCATTCCAAGGGAGGCTCCTGCCTTCCTTAGCAGACACCTGTCCTTCAAACCAGGACAGCTGGCAACACAGAGACACTCAAAATATGTCATCAACTATAAAACCCTATTGTTGTGGTTGGTTTTATGGTTTGTTGTTGGCCTTTTCTGTATTATTAGTTGGTTCATTCCTGTTTCCCCCAGTTACTTGGATTCACCCGTGTCTATCATACCCTGCTCCTCCACCCCTTCCCTGAATTGTACCCATCCCTGAGGTGTCAGCCATTCGCTTCCGCCAGCCCACCCCCTGGAAAATTCCCCCTTCCCTGTCTATTGGGATGGTTCAAATATGTTCCTCCCCTGTGGTTACCCTATTGGCTTAACAGTTGCCATTCCCCAAGAGATCCCACCCTGGTTATCTTCAGATTGGTTCAATGATTGTACCCTCCCCTGAGATCTGCCCCCCTTCTAGAACCCCTGCGCAGGGGAGAGCGCTCTCTTTGGCTTCATCCTTTCCACGAGAACAAAGCTCTGCTGGAACCTTCAGCCAAACGGCGTCCTTTGCCTCTCTGTTCTTGCCTACGCCTCTGGATTACAATCTTGCTCTGCCTTTGCTGTTGTGGGCTAGTGAGCTACTGCTTTTTTGTGGACCTCTCAGGGACATCCACCTTCGGCATAGCCTGGCTACCGAGCAGCCAAGAGCTGCGTCACTCTGTCTGAAAAAAATAGTTATTATGACAGATATTTTCTCCACAACAGGTAACATGGAATGAAAGTCCAGGTGTTTGGAGTCTGTACCTACCCCTCACACATCCAAGTAGGAATGAACAGAGCAGGAAAACTTAAGGTCCAGGTAAAATGATTATCAGCTCACCCAGTTTCTTTTTTCCAGGAAATATTTACATGAAAAACACCAACCAACCTTGTAGAAATTACATATTGAAAATTCAGGAGCAAATTTACTGTGTTGAAGAAGTCTCCCACATCCCACTGCCAGGATAGAGAGCCAGACTTAGGGAAGTATCAGCAGTGATCTCATTTGGGCAAAAGTGCTAAGTCAAAGGTGTTTTATAGAATTTAACTTTATTTAAAAGTCTCAGTATTTGTTGAGAGAAGATATCATATTTTTAGTTAGTAAACATTCCGTATTTGATATGCATATGCAAAAAGATTCTGCAGTTTAGTTCAGTGGACAAAAAGATTATATTCTGTTGGCTTTTTGTTGACAGAATGATATGAGTAAAATTACATTCTATTGACAAAAGTGTTATGGAACTTAGTTGTAGAATACTTTGCAAAATGAATATATAAATAAAGCATTCACAGAACAGGAGTGGCAGTTACTGAAAGCTTCTTTTGAAAGTAAGGTACTTTAACTCATGGATGACTTTCACTAAGTTCATAAAACTCATTTGATTCAGAATATTTTTTGGTAAGAAAATTTAGTGCCACTCTTTGTAGTGGTTAAGGAGAAAATAAACTTCAGCTTGGCCATGACAACACAATTTTAGCCTTTGGCAATGAAATTTCAAAGTATAGTCAGGCTGCTGTTGCTGAGTTCGAACGTGTAGGGAGGAGAGTGGAAATAGGAAGTACCAGTTATCCGCACATTATTCTATTTCCGAAGGAAAAGATGAGTCTTTAGCTCTAGCTCCTTGCAAATGCGATTGTTGCACATGTCAGGTAGATAAGTAGCTACACCCAGGCATCAGAAACTTCTCTGTCTTTAGTTTTTAAGGTTATTCAGTGACACTGGGAATGGACATATTGGAACCCTATTTTAAAGCTCACCAGTTTAACACACTGTGGTAAAATTAACTTTCTGCTAAGCCAAATACATTTACTCTATTTCATTCAGTGCTGAGGCAAGACTGTTCCACTTTCCTCACTTGGCAAGTTTTACATACTAAATTCAAGGTACAGAAGAAAATATAAAATTTGAAATATTGCTTTGAAATGGAGCCTCAGTCCTGTAGCATCCCCTCAGACTTCTGAAATAGTAGACCTTTTGCCTGATTGAAAAGGCCAAATAAAAGCCTTGCAAAATAAACATAAATTGAATAATCTTCCTAGGTTTGTTCTGCATGTGTTTTTGTAGACACAGGTTCTAATTAAAGAGGATAGAAGAAAACTGGGGGAAGGAGGGAAAATGAAACATATCTTTAAAAGCCTTTATATAAACAGAAAATGTTTGCAGCTTCTGGTAGTAAATCTACAGTCAGGTAACCTTTTCAGTCATAAGCTGCTATATTCATTGTGACCACTTGAGACATGGTGACACACCTATTGAGAAAAGGAATTTGGGTATGACTCCAGTAATCCACTCCTAAAAACATGCCAGACTAACTCTGTCTAAGAAGCCACGGCAGTTTGATAGACACACATTATACCCAAGAGAGCAGAAAGTATGCTCGCATGCTGTATTATACATGATAGAAGTTAAATATACCAAAATACAGAGCCGTTTTAAAAACAGGAAAAATATGAAATCTAGCCTTTTCCTTTGGTAAAACCAAAACACTGTTCTATCTTGGTATACTTTTAGAGATTTGTTACTAGATCATTTCATAATATTCTTTGGAAATTATAATATATGGATATGTTTGGCCAATGGCTCACTTTGTATTAAACTTTGAATTTGTAACATTCATGAATAGAAAAGACTCAGGAAACTGTTTAAATTAGATATGGTCATTAGATATAGTATTTACAAGAACAAACATGCTTTGCACATTTTCAGCAACTACCTAGCCAAAAAGAGAAATGTGTATATGTATGTGTATACACATGGTTTTATATGCATACAGCATTATGTTATCAAGTTAGAATTCAAAAGAATAAAAAATGAAAGTATTAATATGTACCAAGTAATGCTGCATCTGAGATTTTTTTCAACATTTTCCTCTCCCAGTATAAAAATGTATATATGCAGTGCAGCTAGTTCAGATTGTCATAGAAATGAGTTACTCTACCTTCATGAGTTAACTGAAAGCAAACAGGCCTTCCCTTTGCACCTTCTCTCTCTTCCAGTGATATTGTACATATTCTCTAAATTATTCCCTATTCTCATCTGACTGTTATAAGGTATTATTTTCTGTCTTCAGTGAAGATCTCCAGTGAAGCCCAAAGGGGTGCACACAGTTTAGGAGGGACAGACCAGGAAGGCACAGTGGTGCAATTGTCCTCTATGTCAGGCAGCACCTGATATGTGTCAAGCTCTATTGTGGAGTGTATTATGAGCAAGTCAAGAGCTTATGGAGCAGGATAAAAGGGCAGACTAGTTAAGGATGACATTGTGAGTTGTGCTACAGACTCCAGGAGGAGGAATTGGATTAAATCATCTACAAGCCACTCGAAGCAATCTCAAACTCACAGGCACGAGCTTTTTTAGGGGACTTTAACTACCCAGACTTCTGGGGAAGCAACCCAGCAAAGCACAAACAGTCCAGGAGGTTCCTGGAAATCCTGGATCACAGCTTCCTTCTGCAGGTAGTGGAGGATCCCACAAACAATGATGAGCGGCTCCACCTCATACAGAACTATAGTGAAGGCCTCGCTGGAAATGCGAAGGTTGGGAGCAGCTTGGCTGTACCATGACGTTGTAGAGTTCAGTATTAAGTGATGACAAAGCAGAACAGAAATTAAGATTGTAATAGGTATCTTCTTGGAAGAATCCCGTGGAAACAGGCCCTGCAGAGAAGGGTGGTCCAAGAAACCTGGTTTATATACAAGGATCACTTCCTTCAGGTTCAAAACCAATGCATTCCGATGAGAAAGACATGAGGAAAAGCAAGCAAACAGACGGCATGGATGAATAAGGAGCAGTCAGACATAAGAATGAAAGAGATGGGAGATGGAAACAGAGTCAGGCCATTTTGCATGACTCTAAAGAGGTTGTCAGATTAAGTAGAAAGAATTCCAGGCCATGCAGAGTTAAATCTGGGTACAGACATCCAGAACAATACACCAGTTACCAAAGGAAAAGGAAGGATAACATGGGCCCTTTACCAAACTGAGGGGCCTGTGGTAATACGAGATGCAGAAAAGGCAGTTACAAAATGCCATCTTTGCACTGGCTTTCACTGACAAGACTTTCCTTCAACTAGGTTCCAAAAATTTAAGACAACACAGATACATTAAACAGTTCTGATAAAATAACACTATTCCTGTGATAGCTTCAGACACCCTCTAGCTGACTGAATGATCTTTCTATAAGTTTTACTTCATAGTTTCCCTGATGTGTTTTGGCGACACAAAGGTTATGCTTAGCCCTACATAGTTTTGGGGTTGGTTTGTTGGGGGTTTGTGGTTTTTTGATTTTTTTTTTTTGTTTGTTAGTTTGGTTTTTGGGGATTTTTTTGGGTTTTTTGTTTTGTTTTGGTTTTTTTTTTTGGTGAGAAATAAATGCAAGGCACATGTAAATTACAAATGCATATGCAGTTTCTAAAAACAGTTGGGATTTTGTGACTGTCATAACAAGTACTGATTAGAAATAAATTGACAAACTTCAATAAATAAGTGACCACTGTTGGTAACTTGATAAACAGAGAGAAAAAATAAAGAGCAACAAGAATCAGTGCTTCAAAGAGTCTGCTTAAAAGCTGAGGATGAGGGAATAAATGAAAAATATTGAGAATGCTGTGATAAAAATGAATGAAAAATAAAGCATAGGGTGAAATGATAAATAATAAATGATTTTACAAAAGTATAAAAATTAAGAAGTAGACAAGGGAGGCTGTGAATTCCATGTGGAAAGCTGAAAAAATAAAACATCAGAAAGTGTAAATATTGCTGGAAAATGTAATGTTAGAATGAGAGAAAGGTTTTCAAGGTGAAATGAAAAACAACTAAAAATGGAGCTAAAGAGTGTACCAGAAAAAAACCCATGGAAGCAAGAAAGGTATTGTATTATATTGACGCAGTTACCTGGTG
>WEKY01047309.1:0-26621 GCA_013390045.1 Picathartes gymnocephalus
CTTTCAGGCCTTTTCTGGAATTCTAGATTGCCCCCCTACTGTCCATTCCCATTTCCGTGTCTCATTCCTGCACTTGTACCTGTACTTGTGTTTATCCGCAGGAGCTATAACAAGGATGTTTGTCCCAGAAAGGTGCTGTCTATCACTACATAGCCCCTTCTCCAGCCACATATTGTTCTTTCTTGCAGTTTGTTATTGCGAACAACTCCTGGCTGACTCCACAGTCTATCAGTGTTTGAGACATACACATCAGTCTCCTTATCTTCTAGGCTTCTACACTGGCTTACTGGGACCAAACCTCTGTTTATTCCTTGCTTTATTCTTTTCTTACTGATTATTTAAAACCACACACCAAACACTAATCAGTGAAGAGCTAAACTAGGCACCTAGTTGAACTTCAGTCTAATCCCATCTGCTCTGCTGGAGGCTTCCAGTGCATCTGGGTGAGATCAGGGAAGGGGATTCAACAGTCTTGCATCCCAGTCCCATGGCTGCACAATGCAGTCCTTCTTTTCTATGGTCTAGACCTCCTTGATTACTTACTTGGATCTGAGAGCTTTGACTTAAACATTCTTAAAACCTTAGCAAGGGAACACTCTGGGAGGTTGTTTGAATGGCTGTTCGCAAAACTTGGCAGCAGACTTTCTCTATGACACAGTATACAAAACAGTGAATGAAGATCTTTGAATCCCTTATCCTATCCATGAGTCCTGCCCTGTGTCACCTCTTCCCTTTGCACCCTTAGTAAGATTAATTATTTGTCATAATTCAAGTGGTTACTTGTTAGTAGGTTATAAATCCCCTCTGAGTATCCTTGCTCAAATACATGAATATACATGTTGATGTACACAGGCAGAAGACGCTTAACTTTTTTTTTTCCACTTCATGAACCTCTGTCTGGAAATACAATGCAAAACATTCAGGGCAACAAAGATATGCCTCCAGTGTGGAGCAAATCTGCTAAAATCAAACTAGAAGGAACTGCAACTCTTCTGATGCTATTTTAGTATGCTGCTTTCTTCAGCTACTAACCTGTGTACAGGAGTAGATTATTTCTTTTAATGATGACCATTTACATGGAAGACAGCTTGTCCTTCTCAGAGAAGGGATTCACTGGTTATGGTCAGATTTTACACTTTTGCTTGCAGTTACCAAAAATAATGATAAAATAGCACAGTTCTCTATGATTCTAGTGATTAAGTGGATGATCAAGGGGATACACTGTACATTTGACTTCAACGATGCTCAGATCACAGTGTTGCATGGGAAATGGTAGAAGACATGGGTGTTAATTGAAGTTAATGAAGTTATAGCACAGTGACTAAACTATGGAGCTGAAAACTGTGGCAATAAGGGAATGGCTTTATCTTTAGCAGAAAGTAACATGCAAGTTAAATCTCATGCATGCCACCAGTCAAATATTTAGAGTTCCTACAAAGGGAAGACCAGCATACCATGTTCTCTCTTTTTCTGACATTGCATTGAGTCCATGCAAAATAACACCTGTGTCAGTGAAATAAACACCAGCACTTCACATAAATTTATGTCTGAGATCTTTCTTTTGTTCACTTAAGTAGTGGGGGTATTAAAGTGTACAGAGAAGCCCAGTTAAAAGGTCACTACACAACAGAAGCTGCTATAGGGGCTGAACCTGTCAAGGTCTCTGCAAACAGCCACAGAGGCTTTGGAGAAGGAGCTATCATGAGAAAGGTCTCCCAACCCCTTTGGGTGACCCTTCTCTTTTCTGTGGCTTTGCTTCTCAATATTACTTGGAGGAAGTATGTTTTAATCACTTATAAAGCCATGGATCTGATGCTTCTTAGACATGTTTTCTGCTACCACTCGCTAGTATCAAATACCTCAACTCATATGATCCTCACTGAATTCATCAGGTGTAAATTGTATAAATTGCAGAGCAGTTTCTGTGCATGTTGTTAACCTTTGACTCATTCCATAATTTACCACTCCAAGCACCTTCTGTGTGCCTCCTGAGGAGACTATCTTTCAGTAACAAGACCAAGATCTATGGCCATGTTTAGAGGTTATAAATTCTCCCTGCAGAGTTAAAGACATCTTGAAAATGGGACTCAGACCCATACTGATAGACTTGTGTGACTGTCAGTGCAAAGAGTTTTTAAAGGTGGACTTGCTGCTTTTTTTCCAAGAATTTCAATGAAGCATGTTTTTTCCATGCTAGTCTAATGCTTTATACTCTCTATTTTTTCACAGAGCAGAAAAACAATCTATACAAATTTTATTGTGAATATCACTACAACTTTATCCAAAATGTCAAGACTGAACTTTTCTGTAGGATGAAATTGGAAAGATCTAAAGTATAATTATGGATTAATATTATATTTGACAGGGTTTAAGTGTCCTTGAACTGTTAAATAACTCGACAAGTTAATGTCATATTTCAAAGTAGTTAGGGAAGGCTAGAAAAAAAAATCCAGAGTCCCTGAGTTCTGCACAAAAGCTGGAAGGAGGTTGCTGGGTAGATAATCCTCTTATTACATTGCAAAAATTATTTCAGGGATTGTTTTATTGAAAAACTTGGCATGTATTCATTCATGTGAAAGGTCTTCCATAGCTGTCCAGCTCTATCCAGTTGCAGGTAGTGAGATATCAAAGGTGGGGAAAAGAATACAGTCTTTCATGAGTTTGCTAATAAACTTCAATCATCCATTCACGTTGCGAGCTACTGATAACATAGACTGAATGTACAATAACTTTGTCATTACCTCCAGAAAGGTTAATGTACAAAAAATTCTGTAGAAACTTGAACATTGAATAGGAAAGGAACATATTCCGGGATGTGTTAAACAATAAAGGACAATTAACCTGGTCCTGATAACTTAAGGGCAAGTTGGAGCACATAGGCCTTGGTGACACAGGGACATCACTAAGACATCTGGGACACATTTCACTGCTTAACTGTACCAGCCACAAGGTATCTACCAAGCAAATAAAGTATGTGGTCACTTAAAGTAAGGCTACAGTGAATAGGACATTGCATGCTATCTTTGGCTTTACCAAGGTGACATAATACTGCTAAGCAACAAAAATTTGGCCTTACAGACTGCAAATAAAGGCTGACTTGGAATGAATATGTAGTTTGCTCTCCACACTTTATTATTGTATATTACCTGCTCTAAAGAAAATCTGCCTTCTTTTCCTACTGTTGATGATTTTTCTGTTAAAATGAAGTTGATGGAATTATTACTGACTTCTTCTGAGTCCCAGTTTTATAATGTGTAAGTCAAGGCAAGCTAATCTGGAGACCTACCCTGCACGATCTTTTTTTTGCACTAGCACTAGAAAGTCGTTCTCCACTTCTCTACATTATACAATTATCACAGGTTTCTTTTTTCTCTGTAGTCTGAACCATTCTTTTTCAGAGACTGTCTGAACATATTTTGCAGAACTTACCTTGTTCTGCAGAGATGGTTTGGTCTGGGTTTTTACTCTTCCCAGTAATTCAGCACTTCTGTGTAGTACTGAGCAGCAAACAACCTCCAGTGAACAGATGATACAGAACGGTTTACCTTACTTATTTGTCATCTTTAATGCAATTCCTGTCACAGTAGTGTGCTCAGGTTCTTCTTGAATAGCATATATATTTTTTGTCTGTGTCCTCATGATCACAATGAACATAACTTTCCTCATGTTTGGAGGCGGAAAGTGCTTAAACAAATCTCCAACATACTGCAGCTATCTGCTAGTTCTGCTCAAGGGAACAATATTATGGCACAAAGCCTGACCAAGTAGCCTTTTCATAGTCCATGCAACAGAAAACCTAAAAAGTCAGTGCTGTCTGTTCTGAGAAGCAGTAAATAACAATCAGAAAATCTCCATCCATAGACATTGTGTTCTGACAGTTTTCTTCTAGGACAGAAATATGTCTGGAAGGCACTCAGTCTAACTTTCTTGTTGAAGCATCAAGCAGGTCAGCTATGGATTTGGCTGCATCTGGAAAACTTCCAAATATGAGGGAGATCAAAGGGATCCCTTGTGCAAATATTTCACATCCTATAGTGATAGTGCACAGAGTGATGGTGATGAGAGAAGTGGTAAATGTAATGGCAACAGCACTTTGGTAGCAGAAGCATCACCATTTCACTTCAATGTTTGCCTCACAGATGTATTTAATAATGAAAAAGCGTAACTGCTGTGCTTCTTCTAATAGTTCAATCACACCTAAGTTAAATCAGTATTATTTTGTTCCGAAATTCTTTGAGCCCAGTAGTAAAAGTAGGGAAAGACAAGCCTTTTCCAGTTTGGTGTGGATATCCAACTTGAAACATTACAGATGCTGCCCTATCTGGGCTATATGGAATACAGCAAAAACAGAAGACTAAACTGAACTGTAAGTTGTTGAAAATTAGTTGGAGGAAAAATAAGTGACAAGAAAAATCCACACATGCTTTGTTAAAATCTGGATAAGTGCTAAAATGATTTGGTAATATGCAGCTATGCAGTGTGTACTTGTTATCAGACAAGCAAGGATATAGAAGTATCTTGATGTATTCTATATTTTCTTTTATCTTGAAAATATTTCATCAGCTTTTTATTACTACATCTGAAAAGACTAGAACCAAAATTATTGAAGGATCTCATGCTTCATTGGAAGCACAAATATGAATGTCAAATGATTGAAGCAGGGTGATTACTTGGGATGAAGAACACTTTTAGTACTACAGCTACATACACTATACCTATATATTTTTGGGTTTTATATTATCTATTGATGGAAAAAACCCTGAAACAGAACTTAAGTCTCTATGACTCTCTCTTTTTCAAGACAGAATAAACGTACCTTTCTTTTTTGAAATACTGACATGTTGGAGGTTATAATTAAGGAATAACCAGCAGAAAAGCTCCGTCTAAGCTGGCTTGCACAACCCACCCAGCTGACCTTGGCAGAAAGTGCAGAGATCCTCTGCAGTCATGGCAGACAACACAAAACGTGTAATGTGGTCTGAGAAGTGTGTTGGAGAATTTTAATCCAGAAAGCGTCTTCATTTGATTACATTTCATAAAAACACCTATAACTCACAAAAGTACTTTGGTAAAGACAAAAATAAGAGCATCTGTTCAAGCTGATGCAACCTCGGTGAAAACACCTGACTTTGCAAAACTGAACTGAACAGCCTCAAATATCCCATACATTACCTGCTTGTTAAGTTCAAGTTAAGAATTCTGAAACTTCCATTCCTCTTCCATTTAGTCATCTGGTTTGAAATTAATCTGAAGGATATAAAGCCAAAATGCAAATTCTTGTGTGCTGGCTTCCAGATCCAATGTACTCGAAGAGGAAATTCCATGTTCTAGAAAAATGTTTTCCAAAGGCTTGGATCAGAAGTCATCTAGAAACAAGCACAGAGCTATTTAAATACAAACCAAGGAAAACAGCACTGCAAAACAACCTCTGTGCTGTGCTTCATTTCCTGAATGCAATTGTTCTACAACAAAATTTTCTTCCCTTTGTTTGAATTTAGAATCATAGAAAATCTCAAGTTGAAAAAGACCCATAAGGATCCTCAAGTCCTTATTGAGACCAACTCCATCGAGTCCAACTCTAATTTCCAGAAACTAATGTTATATGGGATCAAATGGACTTTATCTGTTGGGTTTCTATCAGTTCTTAGACAGTTCTTCCTGCTGTAAAAATTGGATGCAGTGCAAGTAAGTACTAAAGTTCATTAAATATTTCTGTTTCACTTTTATAGAGAAATAAGATGCTTCTCCAGTGCAGAACTTTGTACCAAAACTGCCCTTTTAAAAATGTTTTTAAAAGGTTTTAAAAACTGTTAGCTGTTAAACTTCACCTCTGTCTAGAAATGTCTTCTAGACGCTGTTGCACCTGTCCTTATTCACAGCAGGGCTAATTCTGCACTTTTTGTTTTACAAGATGTAAAGATGTTTTCATATGAGTGCTCATCCATGCCTGCTGCTTTCCCTGACCTTTAAACTGTTCTTGCTGAAACTTGTTCAGCACTAAAGTCATATTAAATGTCAGTAGATGGGGATACTTGCATTGGGGCATTGAAGTTATCCATCTCTCAGAGAGAGAGGTGGAAAGTATCTTATTGAACATTGTCATGCTCCATGGCAGTGAGTCTCGTTGCTGTGTAGATGGTACCAGTTAGGAGAGGCGGAGGACAAAGTTTCTGTCAGAACATGGGGAAGTATTTAGGTTAGTGACTGCAGCTGCCTGGCTGTTTTCTGTTGCATTCTTGGCTATGGAGTTTAGTACGTCAGAGGAGAAGGCTAAGCCTGGATGAATCTTGAACTTGAATAATTTGTAAACAGCACGTATGAAATGCACCTTCTCCTCAGCTCTGATAACACTGATAAACCTGTGGATCTGTGAAACCAGCTGATGAGGCACTCTTAAGAGCTTTATCATGGGATATCTCTGTTGCACAGAGAAAGACAGCACAAATTTTAACCTTTACACAGACAGAACCTAGCCAGTGCCAAGAAATACCAGTTTCTCATCTGCACACATTGTAGCCTGTGCATAGCTTTAATTTCCAGAAGTCCTGAAGAAAATGACTGTATGCTTTGATTTCTATGCATTTCCCATCTCCATACAAATTCTGTAATTCATACCAAGAGTTGACTGAAAGCACAACAAATAGGGAAACAAGAGACACACTTCAGCATGGTGGTGGCTGAATTATATTCCCACGAGTTCTTACGTGTAAAGCCAGCTTCTGAAGCGTTTCCTACAGCAGACAGTTTGAGCCTCAACACTGCAACAGGCAACTAGTTCATGCAGGTAAACAAGCAATTCCCTGACATCATAGGTTTTTCCAGGAACTGTGTCATTTTGTTTTATTTTCATACCAGCCTTGAATAGTAAAGGCTTAACATACAAGTTACCGTTACATTCCATCTGTTCTTTACTCACTGCCTTCCACTTACTTTCTTCTGCATGAAAACACTAAAACATTATTTAAATCACAAAATTGTCAAGGTTGGAAGAGATCTTCAAGATCGTCCAGTCCAGTCATCCACCCAGAACTACTCCTGTCACCCCTAAATCACATCACCAGATCCAGATGCCTGTTAAATACCTGCAGGGATGGTTATTCTACCACCTCCCTGGGCAACCTATTACGATGCTCCTTTTCCTGTGGCAGCTTTGCAGCCACTCTGCCCCAGCCTGTGGCACTGCCTGGGGTTGTTGTGACCCCAGGGCAGGACCCAGCACTGGGCCTTGTTGAACCTCACACCACTGGCCTTGGCCCATGGATCCAGCCTGTCCAGATCCCTCTGCAGAGCCTTCCTGCCCTCCAGAAGGTCAACATCCCACCCAGCTTGGTGTCATCTGCAAAGTGACTGAGGGGACACTCAGTCCCAATGTTCAGATTGTCAGTAACTTTAAGCATGACTGATCCCCAGAAGAGCCCTAGGGAACACCACTGGCCATCAGCAGGATTTGGCTGCATCCATGCTCTGGGCCCAACCATCCTGGCAGTTTTTTACCCATCGAAGAGTCCACTCATCCAAGCCACAAGCAGTTTTTCTAGGAGGATCCTGTGAGAGATGGTATCAAATGCTTTACTGAAGTCTAGATAGACAACAAACAGAAGTCAAGATACTAATTCTAGATTTTTACCTTATTAACCAATCATTTACTAATAAAGCTTTTTGATAAAATATTTTAAGATGTCAAGATATTTCACAAGTTGAATCACAAGTTGAATGGGTTTATCAATACATAAATTTTGCTCCAAGTTTCAATACAATGGACATAACTGTAGCTAAGGAAATGGAAAGTGTGATTAATTTTTCTATAGTAAATAATGTACTTGCTTGGAAAAGGGCTTAGATTTTGAACACTTGTTGCACTTGTGTAGTAATACAAAAACACTTGGAAGTTATATAGTTCTTTAAACTCAGCAAGTGACACCTTCTCTGCAAGAACAAGCGCGTTATTGATTGTACTTTTAGCAGAAGCTGGCAATATGCCAAAGGAGCAAGAAGACTGGAAAATTCGTAAAATGAAAACAAAATACTTCTTGAAGTCTTGCTCAGCAGTAAAAGCTGCATTGTCCCCTGCAGCCCCCATGATTCAGGACAATTCAGCCAATAGGATGAAAGATTTTTTGTAAGAACACCACACTAGCAAGGCCTGGTCCCCAAGAAACCGCTCCTAATGTCACAGGGCTGGATCTATTTTACAGCATTAAGACCACTCTCTAAGCCCATGGCATTGCTGTCACCTCTTTTCTGCACTCATATTCCTTTTTCCATTTCCTTCTCCAGCCAGGAACTTGGAAGAGACCTAGGGGTCCTTACAGTAAGTCAAGAGTGCAGAGCTAATAATGATAAAAGGATAATGGGTAATGCCCCATCCCACTTGGTGATTTTGCATTCACTGAAATAAAAAGGCTTCATCTCCTCTTCCAGATAAACTCAGTTATTAAATACATACTGTCAGAAAAATCATTCCTCCATTTTGATTTTTATGCAAAACAGTCACATCATTCCCCCCACCTCTCTCAAAAAGTCACAAACCGAACCCAAGCAAATATCTTAAACTACCACTGCAAGTTAAATATTAAGTAGAGAGTAGAGCAAAAATAAGTTCCATTAGAGAGACTATCACTGCATAATAACATCTTCATGGATGTACTATAAAAGTCTTCCTCACAGCAAAGCTACTAGCATAAAAAGCAAATAAATCTCATGCAAACAGCAATTTAACTCCAGTCTAATGAGATGTCAAATTAATACAGTAAAAATATAAGTTTAAAGTCAATGTAATTTGGAACAGATTCACAAATCTGTGCAGCAAAAATATTTCAGAAATTCAAAACTATGTTTCTGTTTTTCTGTAAGTCACAGTCCAGCAGAATATATGTTTTGCTCCTAAAATAGAGAACTTGCTGACAATCTGAACTGTCACTCCACGGCTTGATGAGGTGGAGAACCTGACATATGTGCCAATTTCATTCAAGGAATAAGTAATCCTCAGTCCTGTATCCAAGCCTATATACTCCTGATTTGTGCACTAAGCAAACACTGCAGATGAGGGTTCCAGGTTGGGACCAGCATTTTTTCAATTAGAAAAAAAACCCTATATCTATGAATCTGAGTGATACTATCTCCAAAAAGAAGCATGGCTTACTTAGTTTCTGTTACCAGTAGACCTGATATGCAAGACATTTACAACAAAATAGTAAACAACAGCTTCCAGACACAGGTGATTGAGGAGCCAAGAAAAAAAGATCCTCAGCTGGACCAGATACTTACAAACCAGAAGGAACTGGTTGGGAGTATGAGGTTTGGTGGCACCCTTGACTGCAGTGACCATGAGATGGCAGAGGTCAGGATCCTGACAGAGAGTAGCACAGCAAACTGCAGAATCACAGCCTTGGACTTCTGGAGGGCAGAAAGTAACCCCTTTAGAGATCTGCTTGGAAAAATCTCATGGGAGACAGCCCTGGAGAGAAGAGGAATCCAGGAGAGCTACTGAGCTCCAAGCTCAACAATGGTCCATGCCATCAAGCAGAACCAGAGAGGGCAGGAGGCCTCATGGTTGAGCAAGGAGCTGCTAACTTGACATAGACATAAAAAGGAAGTGTAGAGGAGGTGGAAGGAGGGGCAGGTGGCCCAGGAGAACTACAGAAATTCAGTGTGACTGTGGAAGGATGGGTTCAGGAAAGCCAAAGCTCATCTGGAGTTGCATATAGCAACACATGTGAACACCAACATGGAAGGTTTTCACAAGGACATCAGCAGCAAAACAAAGACCAGAGAAAACATGGTCCCACTGCTAAATTGGGCAGGGAACCTTGGTGAAAAAAGATTTGGAGAAGCCTGATGTTCTCGAAGCCCTGCTCCTTTCTTTCTTTATACCCTCAGTATTCCAGGCTTCTAAGATCAGTGGTAAAGTCCAGAGTGATGTATGATCACCTTCAGTGGACATCAAGTCCACTGAAGTCATTTTAAAAGAGGGGGACGTACCCTTCATCGATGATGCGATAGAGCAAGTAATCCTAGAAACCATTTACAGACAAGAAGGTGACTGGAAGTACTTGCAATGAGTTTATGGAGGGGAAATTAAGTCAGATCAACCTGATGGCTTTCTACAAAGGGGTGACTTTCTTGATGAACATGGAAAGAGAAGTGGATAGTGTCCTTTTGCACTTCAGCAAGATGCCCAATTGTCCACCTCCTAACATCCATCCTCTGGTTAAGACTGGAGTGATGGGTAGAGAATAAATATAATGGTGCTAAAATCCTCTTAGCCACATCCCTTGAAGGAACAAGAAGAAAATGACAAAAATTAAAATAAACGAAACTTCACTGAAACACAAGAAAAACCTTTGGGGGTTTTTCCATGAGAGTGGTCAAACACTGGAACAGGTTGCCCAGAGAGGTTGTGGAGTCTCCACCCTTGGAGATATTCCAATGTTACTTGGCACACCTCTCAGTAAGCTGCCATGGCTGACCTGCTTAGCGCAGGGGGTTGGACAGGGCAATCTGCACCAATACCTCCCAACCTCAACAGTTCTGTGTTTCTTTAATCAGGATAACATGTTTATAAACTTGCAACAAGATCTAAACTCAGTGACGATTATTCTTTCAGACTTTGTTTCAAGCAGTAAAATAAAAGCAGTACATACTTCTCCAGAGGCTTTCTCTTTGTCTCAGAGAAAAGAGACCATGGCAATGTTTTAAGAAATCCAGTGGAGGACAATGGGTTGGGACAGAGGTCCCAAATTCATATGCTTTCACTGTTCCAGTTTCCAATGACTATTTGACTAAAATCTTCCAAACATGCATTTAAGTACTTAATGAAAAGCCATGTAAGCAGCTGCTACTAATCACAGTGAATAAAGTAAAAAAAGTAAGTCTTGCAGAATCAGAGCTGTGCAATATTACTTGATCCTGTAATGCAGCTACTTGTCTCCTTGCAAGATGGAAATTATTTCTGATCTGGCAAGGATAGCCTGCACTCCACAGATGAATATTGTCATGAGTACAAAGCAATGCTGTGCTCTGGCATGTTTCCTGGAGTTTTTTTGAAAAGTATTGTGGCTATAATGTCAACAGAATTTCATATGGGGGTCACTTTCTGCTTTACGAAAAGGTATTCCATCCTCCTTAACTGCAATATTTAACTTTATTTTCTCTAAACCTTAGATTAAAAAGACCTGTCTAATTTCATTTTGCAGTCTGTAGCTTAGAGGACAAAGAATGTGTTGGTCAAGATACACATAGTCTTCACTTTATTTTGTCTATCAGTCTGCTGTGTAGCCTTGGGCCAGTTATTTCATCATCTGAACTGTGTTTGTAAAATGGGGACAACAATACTAGAACACTTTTAAAAGAGCTTTCAGATGTACACCATGTAGAACCCAGCAAGTAAGAACTGTACATGCTGTGCATTAGTGCCAAAAAAGCACTCCTCTGTACCTGGGAAGATCAAAAACTCTGTCTGATGCATTAATCAATTCCAGTAGAGATAAGAACATATTAATGTCATTATACAAGGCATTGGCAACACTTCCTCAGCACACTGTGCAAAGAAAGATTCTAAACTGAAAAAGGTATAGGACTGGAAAAATTATTAGGAAGAGGGAACACAAATTACTTCTACTTGTTTAGTATAGTAAAACCTTTGTTTTCTTAGAAGGTTTTGACTTCTCAAGAAAAATAGTCAAGAAGTGAGGAGATCAGAAAAAAAAAAGAGAGAAGAAATCAATTAACTAACGTTGGCGTGGGAACAAATGGCCAGTGCCTACAGAACTAAATTAGAAATGAAAGGTTTCTCCTTTCCAGATAATAGAGGTTATGTGTGCTTAGGCTAATAGCATAATGAGATCACAGAGAAGCGCCTGGTTGCTTTATAAACAGTACTGCATGTTGTGGTTACTGGGGATGCCTGGTGCACAGGAGAATATGTGTTACGGATCTGCATTTTCTGTCCCTGTGCGTCACCAGTTCTCTATTCCTTCTCATTCCCCACATCCACACCAGTCTCCTACCTTTACCTGCTGGCGGTAGTGACACTGACTTGAGCAAAGGTAAATCAGTGGCATCCAAACCCATGCTGTATTTGAAACCATGGTGTGGTAATATTTTTTAATAACCTGTTGCAAAAATGACAGGCAAGAGAGACACAGAACTTCTTGAATGATGTTTGTAGGCACTGTATAATGCTCTGAAATAAATGGTGAAAGCTTTTAACTGCAATTAAATCCACTGGAAATTTAATTTTTAAATGTGTTGTCAAGAAGGAAAAACTTTTATATGTATGTTTTGTCAGTGCCAATCTATTTGCACTAATCCTTATACAACACGCTTGTGTGATGACTAAGATTTACTTTCCAAGTTGATAAAATAAAAAGCAGATGGGATAAATGTAGCTGACACAGATGCGGCTTCTATTTCTTCATAATCTGCCTGCCTTTGAGCAAACTGTAACATAGATGGTGAGATGCTGGATCCTGTCCAATAATGAAAAACTCTCCTCAAAGCCACAGTATGCTTTCAAGCTGAAAGCTAGTCTGTGCTCTGAAAAACCTGCTTTCACAATCTTGGTTAACTCTGTCCTTGCTGGCTTTATGGTAGTCAAGTCCTAGGAGTTCTACAGAAAGAAACATGCATTCCCCTCTCCCCTCACCCCAGACAGCTGGGGCATTGCCTATCATGGCAGATGAGGGAGGCAGTGTCTGAGGAGCCAGCTCATGCAACCTGTGTGCTGTGGGACACCCAGAAGTGCACAATTCCATCTGCACACAAAAATAAAACACTGAGGAGAAAATGAGAGGCCGGAGAGAAAAATTACAGAGGACATCTAGTCCAGCCTCCCTACTCACAGAAGGGTCAGCTCAAGCAGGTTGCTGAGAGTTATGACCAGCAGAACTTTGCATTCCTTCACTGTCGGAGACTCCACAGACAACAATATCAGGCAACTCCCTCAGCACTCGGTGCCTCCCGTCAGAACCCAGGGATTTCACAGAGTCACATCATATTCTCATATTCCAATATGAGTTGGAAGGGACCCACAAGAATCATCAAGTCCAAATCTTATGTGAGCAGCCCATACAGGGATCAAATCCAAAGCCTTGGCGTTATGAACACCATTATTTGTGTAAGCATAGTTTGTCTAATGTTTCCTAACCTGACTGTCCTCCATCAGGGGTGAGTCTATATTGCCTTGGACTTTCCCCTTTCTGTCAGGGACTAGGGAGTCCTGAAGGCTGAGGCAGAAAAGGCACAGAACAACTTTGCCTTTTCTGTATTCTTTTCAATGAAATCCCTGGTCCATATACTCACAGATTCACATTTGGTATAGGATGCCCTTTACTCCTGAGAACCATTTTTAGGAATCTTTCTTTTTTACCTTCATATCCTCTGTCATATTCAACTCCAGATGAGCTTTGGCTTTCCTGAACCCATCCTTCCACAGTCACACTGAATTTCTGTAGTTCTCCTGGGCCACCTGCCCCTCCTTCCACCTCCTCTACACTTCCTTTTTATGTCTATGTCAAGTTAGCAGCTCCTTGCTCAACCATGAGGCCTCCTGCCCTCTCTGGTTCTGCTTGATGGCATGGACCATTGTTGAGCTTGGAGCTCAGTAGCTCTCCTGGATTCCTCTTCTCTCCAGGGCTGTCTCCCATGAGATTTTTCCAAGCAGATCTCTAAAGGGGTTACTTTCTGCCCTCCAGAAGTCCAAGGCTGTGATTC
Organism: Picathartes gymnocephalus; assembly: GCA_013390045.1. Taxonomy (NCBI): domain Eukaryota; kingdom Metazoa; phylum Chordata; class Aves; order Passeriformes; family Picathartidae; genus Picathartes; species Picathartes gymnocephalus. The sequence continues at coordinate 13,714 of WEKY01047309.1, forward strand.
TGCAGTTTGCTGTGCTACTCTCTGTCAGGATCCTGACCTCTGCCATCTCATGTCCACTGCAGTGACAGCTACCCCAGTCTTCACATCCCTGACCAATTTTTCCTTTTTCATAAACATGAGTCTCAGGAAAGCATTTTTCCTGCTTGGTTTCTCAATCACTTGTGTGAAGAAGTCCTTATTGACACACTTCAGAAACCGTTGGGCTGCTTGTGATCTGCTGTGTTGCCCCACCAGCAGGTATCAGGGTAGTTTAGTGTCTCAGGACCTCTGAATGTGAGGCTTCTACTGACTGTTTCAATATGTCCCTCAATGGCCCTTGTGTATTTCTTCCTCCTGAGCAGGTGATCTTTGTAGCACTCAATGCAATATCAACCACGCTAGTCTGCTCTCTAATCCATAAGCCCTCAGACAGCTTTTTGCTTTTGTGACTTTTTTGTGTCCAGGCAGAGTTCCACACACAGCCATTGCTCACTCACATAGGTAGGATGCAACACGGTTTAAGGGCTGAAAACTCCATTTTGATACAACAACCTTGCAGATGAGCATCATGTAAGCTATAAAGTCTATGCAGTTTTGACCATTAATTCTCTATTAATGGCAAGATCACGTGTTCTGAACTTTGTGGAGGGCAAAGATTTCAGTTTCTAATACCGAAGTCTTAAATGAAATCCTGCTGTACACATAAATGCAAGCTCATGTCCATGGTTCCATTTAAAGAAAATGTGCAGGTAGCCTGGATATTTTTTTACCATAGCTAGATAATCATAGAAAACCAATATGAAGTGTAAACAAGGAAAATAAAAATATATGTTGACATTATCTGAATATTTAATATTTGTTTTATGTGATTAAAGCAGCCATGCAATCCTGGAAGTGATCTTCCATTTTAGTATCTCCCGAAGGATATGTGATAAGAGGTATCACGATGATAGATTTACATCATTTTATGACCTGTACAATGAGGACTTTTGAATGACTGTGAAACTAAACCAGCTCTTAAACATGCATCAACACAGCATGAGACACCAAATGAATGAGTTCTGTTTACAGCGGTACTTTCAGTGCCTGTGTTACTGCACCCTGCAAGCAAATGTTGAAAATCTCCAGTTCCTTTGTTTGCTGTATTTGGACTGCTTCTTCTTGTCCCTTTTTTGCATAGACGTTCCTAAGGCACACACCAAAACCTCCTCACCTGCAAATAAATTGCACCAGGTTTACAACAACATCTGAAGTGAAGGCACCTTTCACCGGTGATTCACTGCATTGCTTTGCTGAAGGGACAGATTCTTGTTGCAAGGGTCTTCACTCTTCAGGACTTGCCTTTTTGCTGAGCTAATACCCAGCCCTTTGAAAGGCCTGAAATAAGTGCATATCTACCTGGCTTCTTGCCACAAGCCGTTTCATCACATGGCTTAGCAGCTGGTCAGGTGAGATAGGAGAAGATGTATAGCTACAAAACACATGTAATTCATCCCAATGCACTACTTTGTCTCTCTGTCCATCTGGGATGTGGATTAACAGCCATAGCAATTGAATTGCTTTGAAAAAATCTTCTGCATAGCAGAAGACTTTAAAAAATCAGGTCAATTTTTTGTTGTTGCAGAATGAGGGGACAGGAAAGAGTTCTTCCTACTACATCAGCTGCCAGCACTCCTCATTCTAATGTCATTGATTTTTAACACATTTTCATGCCCTCTTTCAGATGTCTTTGGAGTTAGTGCATATTGGCAATTAATACACTGGGTGTAAAGAGGAAATTTCCAGTCTCAGCCATATTTCTGGGTGCCACTATCTCATGTCACCAACTTTGTATTCTTCATTTGGATTACATTTTGTCAGCCCTGGGCTCTCCCCTTCTCCCAGTCAGTATGCACTGGAGCTGTGGTACAAGCCAGAGGCTAGGACCTGGTTTAGTCCTGCCTGCCACGCTGCAACAGCACCAGTGATAGGCTTTCTGCCCAGAGGTATTTCAGGTTGTCGTAGATGAGTGTGTCACCAGAACTTACTTACGGTCCTGTAGTTCAACAGCAAAAATAACCTGAAGACTGACCTCATTTAGTTTATCTCTCCTCTTTTAAAGATTAATCCCCAAATTCTTTTATTTCTATGTAATTCTCAAAGTTCTTGTAGATCTACATATAAGCTAGTTCAGAATAAAAATGGTGGAAACAAATTCACAAAAGCTTTGGGGTTTTTTTACAGACAGTTGGTACTATTCAGTCACTGTCGAAGTCAGAGGCACTGTCACCTTTGCACTCAGACCCAAGAAGGATTACAAAGATAATCAAAGTACAGAAAAATCTAGTGGGAGGGATGGATTGCCAGGTCCACCAATTCATTGGTGAAAAGAAGTTTTCTGAATAATGGTCGGTATTCAATGCTATTCAGTGGCTTTAGAAAAAATAAGTGTCTTTAAAGAGTTTAAGGGTCTGCTGTAGGCATAATAATCTCTCTACTAACACTTCTTTAGGAACACAAGGAAAGAAGGAAAATTTTGACATCTTTCTTTTGTAAAGGACTTGCAGCTAAAGGTGAGTGTTTAAAAATACACTTTATCAGCAGCCAACAGACAGTAGCTAGAAGACCAAGATGTTTAATTCTATGTCTTGTAGTCACTGCGTGGTGCAGTATACTTCCAGTCACGCGCAGGAATCAGCATTGTTGATTTTCAGGCAGCTCTGGGGGTAATACATGGGCTCTGCAATAACCAGCATGTTGTTGGCACCAGACCAATGTCTCTTGCAAAGTCAGAGGCCCACCCCAAGCTCCATCAGTGTTTGGTGACCGTTGTTCCAATGAAAGCATCTAGAACCATGAGCCTGGACCTTTTTTAAATTAAAGTGTTTTTTGGTCTGCTGGGGATGTTAATACAAGAGACAGACAGAGCCAGGACTCAAATTAATCCCAGACAAGGTTGGTTTAACATGCCAGAGAAGTGATGAAAGCAACGAGTTTTCTCTCCCTCTCTACTGTGATCCCACAGAGTTGTGTGATACACATTAAATATCATCTGCTGGATTACCTGATGAGTCCGGCCCTCTTTACTCAGAAACAAAAACAGAGAGATGTTAGTGTTTGTATAATGGTAAAGCACTGTGTGCATGTAAATAACTGAGTTTTTTCCATTTCTACTGATCTAGGGATGGGGAGATTGGCAAGTGTGTTAGTTTTCACCTGGTTTTTCTCAGTGCTACTCACAACACTCCAATACAGATGGGGTGAGAAAAGGAGTGTGAGAAGGCTGGTCTTCTCTTCATGGAGACAACTTTTACTAAACCCGTATCAACATGGATCTACCCTTAAAGCCTCACAGTGTAGACCAATAGGGCCAAAATTAAATCTCCTGGAAACACAGATTAAATTTACTCTTCTTCATGAAGTCAAATATTTTCAAACCATTTCTTCCATACAACAACTTGCTGCTTCCCACAAGTTTAGGACCCATATCCTTCCATTGATATAAAAGTTAGAGCCTCTCCCAAGTTTCTGCAAGAAGAATGCTTCTTCACGGGAGTTTGTTGAGCAATTTGAACTGCTTCTCCTGTTTCACTCTCCATTACAGCAGATCCAGCTCTGCAAGTATCAAAGCCATCGTCAGCTTTGCATCTGGCTTTGCTTTGAAGCAGGGTTAAACTCAGTGTCCTGGGAAATCTGAGCTGGGAAGCTGTGTGGAGTTGTAACCGTGAACAGAGGGCCTCATTAACTCTTCTGAAAACTATGGGTGGTCTATCCACAGCAGTGTGGGGGTGATGTGGGGCTGCCTGAGCATCCCTTGGGTGCGAAATGGGACCACAGCCACCAGTGAGAAGCTGAACACAGCAAAAAAACCAAAGCCACAGGGAGCAGCATGTCAGGAGTAAATCCAAAGCAACTACAGGTGTATGACAGAAGGAAAGCTGAAGCAAACGGCAGAGTTGCCCCAGGTTTCTGCAGAATGGAGTCCTGGCTGGTGGGCTGCTCTTCACTGGGGGCTGGTGACCAAGGCGCTTCTTACATCTGGGACTGCAGCAAGGTGCTGAGAAGATGGAAGGGGTCCAGCTGCAGTGGGAACCTGGCTTTCAGCCTGCAACATGTGGGAAGGGTGTGGACAACAGGGCTCAATATCAATGAGGCCTGCCGTAAATTATTAGAAAAAAATTTTTTTGCACAGGTCACAGGAGTGGTGCTTCCTTAACCACCCCCAGCCCATTTATGAAATACTATCTGCAGCATTCAGACAGGCACCTTATTGCAAGAGACATTTTTTTTGCCATAAGCAGCTTCTGGGAACATGCTGACCTCCTGTGACACAGGGGCACTTTCTAGAACTTCAGATTTCAGAGCAAGATGCAATTGTTTTTTTACTGAACTACCAGGCCATCACATCCAGAAAAAAAAGGGTTTTTTCAGGGAAGAATAAATTCATCATCATTTGTTGTTTGAGTTAAAGTAATAAATAGCACACAGAACAAAAAAGCACAATATATCCTGAATGTTTGGGAATTACATAGACATCAGGTCGTTTTATTGGAAGCATAATAATTAGAATATTTATTTCAAGCCTTTCAAATTTTCTTTTTAAGAATTTTACAGGAGGAAGTAAAGCAAATGTAAAGTCTTAAAGGTGGAAGACATACCTTATGATTATTTCATCTGGACTAGTAGTGGTACTCTGTCACTTCTGGTGTTAGCAGTGTTTTGGGGGAGTTTGTGTAACAGGACTGAAGGAAGTTTATATGAACATAAAATATATAATGCAGATGTATTGGGATCAGCAGAACATAAATGTGTTCAGGTATGCTAGGTAACTTAAAATGAAGGACGCGTCTCAGTGTTTGCTAAGAAAAGAGAGAAAACTGTGTACAATTCCTGCCTATGGCTAAAGGAAAATTTCCAATTTTTTCCTCAATTCTCCAGTGATAGGTTCAGAAGAACCTGCAACAGCTAACAGGAAAAGCTAAAAGAAAAAAAGAAGGAAAGAAAAATGAAACCTTCCCAGTGCTCTAGTGGTATGTTTCAAAGTTTTTAGTATCTTTTCTGCACACATTTGACACTACAAGTTGCTCAATACCTAATATGTGATACATAATACCAGACTTCAGGCCTGGATATTTGCTTCACTTCATATAAGTGATCTCCTTCCTTGCCCCTCATTCCCAAGACTGTTAAACATTCACAAAAAAGAATTTCAAAGTTGCTGTCCGCAGTCTCATTCATAGTATCCTTCTTCACTTTGTGCTCTAAACGGAAAGGTGGTGTTATAGAAATAAAAACTAAAATTGCATCAGGCAGTCATGTGCCCAGCAGTATCATGAAGGGAAAACCGAGTTACCCGGCATGCTGTGAGCAGGATCTTGCTGAAGACATCCTGCTACTGCTTGAAGAAGCAGTAGCAGTAACCTGTGTTTTCTTCAAACTTGTCTGATTTACAGTTTTTGTAAGTATACTGCCTTGTCTTGAAGACTACTGTACTAAATATTTATATATACTTACCTAGCATTTGCATAAAATTTGGAATTGTGTAGGATGGGTGTGCAGGATGAGCCATCCTGGACACCTACCTGTAGACAGTAATACCTTCAACTGTATCCTGTTTGCTGGCATATCTTCCTATCCATGAGGATCACACATAATGACATCCTTCACAGTGGATGATGTTTTAAAATGGAAAGAGTATGTGCGGTACAATAAACCCACTGTATTCTCTTACTTGTCTGACTGACATTCCAGAACATCTTCTCTCTGAACGTACAGGATTTGCAGCCTACAAGTCTCAAAAATTTCCACGGAGTCTATAACCTTCTGTTAACTATCTCCTGGGAGTAAAAGCTTTCCCTAGTCCCACCCTTAAGGGGAAGAGAGTACACAACATTCATCGATGCTCATGTTTCAAAAGGAACAACCAAAGTCAGAGGAACCTATTCAGTGGTCGTTGCAGTCTTGTCAAAAGCAGTGGTCCTGTGGAACTTCTGGTCCTCCTCCAGATCCACTGAGTGGTGGTATCCCAGATCCTGAAATCCAAAGCTTATATGTGCTGAAATTCAGGTGGGCATGCTCAGCACTGCCCACAGGGCAGGGAGCTTTCAGAATGGATGACCTAACACTGTCAGTCACGGGATATTTGGAAGTCCTTGATGATCTAAGTCACTGCAGCTGCCTCTTCTGCTGGTGCCATTAAGTCCATTATGGTCTCTTAGCAGAGATGACCCCGTCAGGATGGATGTGACTGTGTTGGTGCTTCCCACCCTCCCCGAGGGAGTTATCGCAGCTGAGACGTTTGTGAAGACAAAGAAACACTAACCCTGCCTCACAGGGTTTGCCTTTTCTACCTTACCTCATTTAACACCCAGTTTGTAGCCTTAGGTATCAGATGTTCACTGGGCAGATTCTGTGAATGACCCATCATTAACAGTTTGTTAGAAAATGACACAGTTTGGTTACACCCACGTAAAGCTAAACTAGCTCTCCTCTCCTGTAACCAGAAAGTGCACGGCTCCTTCTCCAGCCATATCTTGTTTTTCCTCTCAGCATGTTATTACCAACAGTCCTTGGCTGTTATTAGTAACAATCCTTGGTTGGCTCCACAGCTATCTGGTTATTCGTGTCTCAGACATACACATCAGCCCTTTATCTCCTGGGATTCTACACCTGGATTTCCAGAAATGTCTACAAACCTGGGTACAGCAACTCTTTCTTCTGTGTTCTCTTAACAATTGCGAAATGAACAATGGCACTGCAGTCAAAATAAAACCCATTCTAGCAACATTTTTAATGTCTCTATTTTGGTCTGCTTGCTTCACATTATTTCTTGTCAGGTAGTAATTAATTAACCTTCAAATTCCTCCCGAAAATCAGGAGATTCTTCCTATTTCACAGTAGAGAAATATGACGGGAGATTGAGCAAGTTCCTAGAAGACAGTCTGTACAGCAATGAAAAAAGAAAGAATCCAGACCTCTAAAATCTTAATCCAAATCATGAATCAGACTCACCCTTTGTTTCTGTTCACAACAGACAGCTGGTGCAATCCTCTGGATCGTCATCACATGGCAATGAAAAGAATAGGTAAATCTCTTCAGAGATGGAGGTTGCAGGTCCTTTACTGGTAAAGAAATGTAGACTCAGTGAAGTATTAATGAGTTATGTATCCAGTCTACCTTCATAATTTTCCTACCATTACAGGGCACTGCATTAAAAATTTGCTGGTCTGCATTTTCTTTTTCGTACATAAATTTCCTGCAACTAGGTGTTAAAAGTGATACATTTTCCTACACACTGCCCGCCAAAGGTGGGAGCTATACCAGACTGTCACTCCACTAAAGAAAGCAATGCCAGCCTTATGTTTACTGGGATATGGAGACGGCCCAGTCTGCAATGGCTACACGGTGTGTTGTGCTTTGCTGCACAAACAGACCTCTCAGCACAGCCAACAGTACAAAACCAGCCTGTGTATAACCACACCAACGGCAGCCACACCTCTGTCTGTAGCGTGCATGGACTTCACTGCTAACAGACTGCAGACTGCAACAAATTCAAGGCTTGCTGCATCAGCAATCCCTTCCAGCTAGCAAACTTGTTCACTAGAATGATTTATCAGAAAGGTAAACAAAGATAAAGAAAATACTGTTGACGATAATCCATTTAAAAATGTGAATAAATATTGCAGAACAGTTTGCTCCTGTGTTTACCCTGTGCTGAGCAGGACCATCAAATTAATTTGAAGATTAAACGTTCTGGAAAGCTTTGCCAATCAGGCATAATCCTTAATGTAGCTGCAGGGAATGAACCAGTTTCAGTGTTCTCCAGCTCTTCTGAGAAATACATGCTTATGTTTCATGGTCTACCTAAGACATTTCTGACAGCAAAACACCATCTTTAAGGCTCTGATTCAAAAGCTTTTGAAAGCCATTGGGAACATCTCCATTGACATCAATGGTTTTTGGATCACAGCCCAAATTCTTTCAATGCAACGCAATCTGGTCTGAAGCACCCCAAGCTGTACACTTTTCCAGAGATTTGTGTTATCCTAGGATGATAAAGTACGACAGTGAAGATCCTAAGATACCTTGCTCTGGACTGATCACGTCCTCCCTGAAAAGTTGCTGTAGGGACTGGCAGATCATGCAAGAAAGCTGTTTGATTGGCATCTTTATAAGAGCTCTTAAAACATTTAGTTGCCTTCCGGTCACCAGCCAGGTTGAGCACATCTCAAAACTAGATCACCAAGATATATTCCCTAAAGCTGATAAGTTGACAATTCAAGGAGTTTTTGGGGAAGGAGATCTACATGGGGAATCTATGATTACTGCTTAATTTGTCCTCAATCATCATAAAGGATTTGCTATCTTGCCAACACAAAAAATCATGATGGCAAATAAACTCACCTATTGACCTAAACTAAGAACCTATGTACACATCTCTTTCCAAATATTTCCAGGGAACTTCATAATTACAAGTTTCTCCTCTATAAATGTTACTTTATTTCTATTTTTCCTAATTGCTGCATTGTAAAAGGAATATTAACAAATAAAAGAATTTGTCAAAATACTTTTTAGAAAAAATGTTTAGCTGTAAACCTCTCTGAAAACTTCTAGACCTTTTACCAGAAAGCAATTAGCCTTATCCGAATATCTTTGACAGAATATGGATTCAATGCCTCCACAGCACAAAATTTCCCTTATCTTACCTCTTCAGCTTTGCTTTATACAGTGAGAAGATCCATTCACTCTAAATGGCTGTAACAAGACTGTCACTTTCTACTCACCTCACAGCACATACTGTTTGAGGAAGTTGTGTACCAAATAAAATTCAGCAAGACCAAGGAAACAGGCAGATCCAGAAAAACTCAGTTGTAATTATTACATCATGTCCTTTCACTGAATCACCCTGTCTCATCGCCCAGTGAATGTCTTCCATGACACTGCTTCATAAAGCAGAAAGTATTATTTCTGTTGTCTGTCTTAAACTCTTAGCAGCTTCCATTAAGTTTTAGAATAATTATAATTATTTCTTTTAAAATATCAAGATGTTTTAGCATGTAAGTTATTGGCACATAACAGTGTTTGAAAAGAGATTGAATCATGGTCTGAAAGGTTTCCTTGGGGACTAAATAGCAATGGCAAATAAATACAAAACAAGAGCACATGCTGGATTGCAGATTTTTTAATCACACATACATCCAAAACAATGGAAAGATCAGAAAGAAGGCAAAAGAGATATCTCTGTGTAGACTGAGGAAAAGCCAAGTGAAGTTTTGAACTGAAGGCTGGATGAAAGATTTTTTTATGGATGGAAGCAAGAAAATGGTCTCCTGTAATTTCATGGTTGTGGCTCCAAAATAGTGAATGACATACGCTTTTCACTTAAGTAAACATGGTTCCAGCATTGATTCCTCCTCCACCTTTAGGAAAAGCAATGAAGAGTGCTGAACTTTGAACTGAATTCAAAAATGGTGTGGAGAAAAGGAAGCTGGTTTCCTTCTGAGTTCCACAAAAATAGGCTCCATGTCTTACCATTTTCCATACCTGTGTTTAGCACTGACATACTTTCAGTGTCTGGAAGTCTCTATCAAACCAAGTACAAACTTTCTTCAAAACTGATTGGAATAGTTCACAAAGCATGAGTGGCCTTGTTTTATAGTATCTAGTAAAATCATAAGCATACTTTTTGCATGTTATTTCATATATCCTCAAAAACATATACATACTAAGTGAGATACTAGTGTGCTCTGCTTCTAGAAAAATCAGCTCTGTAGCTGAATGGTGGAGTTATATTTCAGGGAAGAAACAGGGAAAATTAAGCCATTAAATATTCAAGGCAAGGAAAAAAACTTAAAGGTAACATACATTTTGACAGCATCCTTTTAAGTAATTGTTGTGCTTTTCCTTGAACTACTTCATCAGTTATTTATAAGCCATATCACAAAAATCATAAGCCATATGAAAGAGCAATTTACAAGCAACGCAATCTGTATTAACATCTGAAAAAGTATGTTTTCTAAAGGATCAAGACAAAATAATAGGCATTGCATTCTTTTTAGACATCTTGCTCTTCCTTTGCCTTCCCCACTACCCTCATCGATATAAAGAAACATTCCCAGAAAATTTGCATTACATCCTAGTTCTTCAAAGTGCTGATTGTCCTCTGATTTTTAGATTGATTGTCTGTGTTGTCCCTTACCAAAAAAAGCACAGATGCTTCTTATACATACAAAGAGAAAACCCATTTTATTGTGGGTTTTTTTAGCTTTAAGGGACCTGCAATCTCTTGCACCTGCCAAAGTCAGTGCAGCCCCACAAATGCACATGTCCACCTCCAGGATCAGCGAGAAATCCATCTTCTTTAAGAGAGACATATGACAGCAACTATGAAACCTCCACAGAATTAATCTGTGATAACATGGAGTGATTGTGTTTTGAGCTTGGAGGATGCTTCATCAGCTTTAACTACTCATTTTCCACTGCCCATGTTTTCAGAAGACACAACAATGTGTTTCAACATGAATTGCACCCTGCTCAGAGATGCTGATTAATCCTGGTATAAATGAATAGAAGTATGAGACATTATTTTTTACAGACCTTCAGCCTAAGTAAGGAAGTTTTTTCAGAAATATTTTACGGGGCCAGACTAGTTATATGCTAAAGTGAAACTTGCTTCTTTTGTCTTTCCAGCTTTTTAAAACAAAAAAAAAAAAAGACACTAATTATTTGTCTTTCAGTAAGACTGGCATTGCAAAACCCTCAGTCTTGTTCGTGCTACTCGGACAGTTTTATGCCAGAAGACTTGTGCCTAACTCTGTTGTAGGCCTGAGAATCTCATGATCAAGCACAAAGCTGATAGTGTGAGTTAGAAGATAAAGCCAACTGCTTGGTTGGCTGAAGAAAGTGTTTGAAACAGAGCAGTGCCTTGTAGCAGAGCGGTGTCTTGGCAGGCTGCAAGACATGTAGTAACCCCCTGCGACACAGCTAACAGAGTAACAAAAGCTGTAGGGAAGTAGGTCCCTGGTTTAGAAACACAAATTATTCAGCATCATGTCTCAGCTGAGCTACTGCTAATACCAAGTTTAGAGGATAATGTTTTATGCACCAAGAAAATCCCTAAGGGATTTTGCCATCCCCATATTTTAGGAGCACAAAATACTTGCATGGATTGCCCCATGCAGAGAGCATTTGTTACACTGTCTAGTGTGTACGCATTTGTATATGGCTGTCTAGTGTGAGGACATGAAATAGAAGTGGCCTTCACCTTTCTGGGTTGCAGCGAGTAATATTGTTTCATTAGACACTGAAGAATTACTGCCACCTTTCTAATTATCCAAGGCATAATTACACCTGACAAATGAAGATTTATTTTTCTGGACTTGTTCCCCGTAATTGTTGAAGGGGTGCTGTAGGATGAGGAACACCTGCTGTGCTGAGAGCTTTTGCTCCAACTCTGACCAGCACAGTGACACAGAGGGGAAGCAAAGCACCCAGCTACCCTACCCTCCACCCAAGGGTACTGAGGGAACTGGTGGAAACACTCACTGCACCACTTTCCACCATAATTCTGGCTAACCAGAGAGGTCCCAGTTGACTAGAGGTTGGCAAATGTGTCACCCATCTACAAGAAGGGCTAGAAGGAGGATCTAGAGCCACAAAGATGATCAGAGGTCTGGAGGACAGGTTTATGAGGACAGGCTGAAAGAATGGAGGTTGTTCAGCCCGGAGAAGAGAAGGCTCTGGGGAGACCTTATTGCAACCTTTCAGTCCAAAGGGGGCCTATACAAAAGAGCTGGAGAGGGACTTCTAACAAGAGCGTGTAGTAACAGGAAAAGGCGGAATGGATTCAAACTGAAACACGGTAGGTTTAGATTAGGAGAAATTTCTCACTGTATGAGTGGTGAGACATTGCAACAGGTTTACCAGAGAAGTTGTAGATACCCCAGCTGCACCAGTGTTTAAGGCTAGGCTGGATGGGTCTCTGAGCAATCTGGTCTAGTGAAAGGTGTCCCTGTCCACGGCAGGGGGGTTGGACTAGACAATCTTTAATGTCCTTTCCAACCCAAATCATTCTATGATTCTATGACTCTATGATCTGAAGAACTACAGAGGTCTGTCAACCTGACCTCGATGCCAGGGAAGGTCACAGAGCAGCTGATCCTGAGTGCTATCATGAGGCACACACACAGGATAACCAAGTAATCTGGTCCAGACAGCAGGGGTTTGTTAAAAGCAGGTCCTGCTTGACCAACAGGATCTCTTTCTATGGCAAGATGACCATCCTAGTGGATGAAGAAAAGGCTATGAATGTTTCTACCTTGACTTCAGTAATGCGTATGACACGTTTCCCACAGCATTTTCCTGGCTGGCTGTTCATGGTTTTGACGGGTGCCCTGTTCACCGGGTCAAAAACCATCTGTATAGGTGGACGCAGAGGTTTGTGGTACATGGAGTTATATCCAGCTGGTGGCTGGTCACCAGTGGTGTTCCCCAGAGCTCACTACTGGGGCCAGTTCTGTTTATACCTCCATCAATGACCCACTGATGGGGATTGAGTGTCCCCTCAGTCCGTTTGCAGATGTCACCAAGCTGGGTGTGAGTGTTGATCTGCTGGAGGGCAGGAAGGCTCTGCAGAGGGATCTGGACAGGCTGGATCCATGGGCCAAGGCCAGTGGTGTGAGGTTCAACAAGGCCCAGTGCTGGGTCCTGCCCTGGGGTCACAACAACCCCAGGCAGTGCCACAGGCTGGGGCAGAGTGGCTGCAAAGCTGCCACAGGAAAAGGAGCTGGGGGTGCTGGTGCCAGCAGCTGAACGTGAGCCAGGGTGTGCCCAGGTGGCCAAGAAGGCCAATGGNAGGTGGCCAAGAAGGCCAATGGATCCTGGCCTGTACCAGCAATAGTGTGGCCAGCAGGATATAGGGGTTGTCTCGCTGTACTCAGCACTGGTGAGGC
>WEKY01047343.1:0-11850 GCA_013390045.1 Picathartes gymnocephalus
TAAAGTACTGGAATGATCTTCCCAGCGAGGTGGGTAGGGTCACCATCCCTGGATGTCCTCAAAGAAAGTCTGGATGTGGCACTCAGTACCATGGTCTAATTGAGGTATTGGGGCATCGGTTGGACTCGATGGTCTTAGAGGTCTCTTCCAACCTAGTCTTTCTGTGATTCTGTGATATTTTCTCTCCCCTGTCCAGCTGTGGTGGGCAGTGATGGAGAGGCTTTGGTGGGCACCTTGTGTCCATCCAGGGTAAAACCCCCAAATATATTTAACATGTCTTTCACAACACACAGGCAGGGCAGCTTTCAAGAGCTGGCCAATATAAAACCTCCGAATCACTTAGGTCACCTTTAAGATCATCACGTCCAACCATTAACCCAGCACAGCCGAGTTCACCACTAAACCATGTACCTAGGTGCTGTATCTACATGTATTTTACATACTTCCAGGGACAGTGACTCCATTACTGTCCTGGGCAGCCTGTTTCAGTGTTTGAGAACTCTTTTCTTGAAAAGACTTTTGTAGTATACAATGCAGACCTCTTTCGTTGCAAGCTGGACAGATTTCCATGTGCACAAGCAGAAAACAATAGGCAAAACACCAACATTTGATTGACCCCTTTTTTGGAAGTCCTGGTAAAGTGAAACATACAGTTTTGCAAATATTTTAGGATAATGACATAATTTTTGTATCTTAGAAACAAATTAACCACATGACTACACTGAATGCAACTCAATGAAGTTTCAATCTCAGAATTCTGTGACTGACAAAAATCAAAAGCAACTGACAAAATTATAGACAGATCTTAACTGTAGACAGCACTTCTGAAATAACCAATGATAAATACAAGGCAGAAAAAAGGAATTTGGGTGTATAACCAGGAATTTAGTTACTGTAAAAAATCTCTACAGAGATCTGAGATAATTACAAAAGCTGATGTCCTCATTAAAGGGCTGTATGGTTCATCCAAAAGCAAAAAACTATCAGGATTCACTTCTTACAGTCTCTCTTCACATCTTAAAAGCATGAAACTTCTTTTTGGGTCTTTGAAAACTCTTAGGGGAATTTTACCAATAAAGACATGTTGGTGTCTTAGTCCACAGTTCCTTTTTTCCTAAATATTGGTGATGTGGAAATCACCACAACTGAAATTAACACGTCATAGCACCAAGAATAACACATACCAACCTGAAAGACAAATGAAAGAGCTCCAAATAAAGAGATAAATATACATTATGTGCACAAATAATTTATATACACACTCAGATACAACTCTTTGGTAACATGGCACAGTAATCTGTTCTCCACACATTTTTAATTCCATTTATACACCTTTTACATAGGTCCTTTGGGCCACACGTATTATTCAGCAATGGGATGAGGTTTCATTCCTCAGTGCCTCAATTGATTATTTACATCTCTGCACAGCTAAGAAATGAGATAAAGCATCTGATCTGTCTATTATTTTGTACTTGTTTTGCCTGGATAAAAATAATACAGAACATTTACTCATTGAAAGTAAAACAACTGTCCATTTTACAGATATGGCTCCTTTTACTTTATTAGGGTATCCTTTTTTTCCCCTACATAATTCTGGAATGCATAAAAGCACATTAATAAGTCATGGGAGTTTTGTTTGGATTCTGTATCTACATTTAACTAACTGGTGGTTAAAGTTGGAAACTCATATGAAAACTTTATAAGACAGTGTGTCGTGAGCCTCTCCTCACCATCAGATCATGTAAGACATGGCTACACCTCACTGCATCTGAAAGCACTGCTTCTAATACTAGGTCATTTTAAGTTGTTGCAGTTTCTTCCACACTAGCACACATCTTTATCATCAAACCTCTAAATACATGCTGTCTTGTGTAGATTTACATCTGGGAAGCACTCATTATGGAAAGTGACTACAAATTGCAGTATGAAGACTAGTGCTGTAGCAAGTTATCAGAGAGGTCTATAAAAGATAATGTTCCGTTCCACAGTAAGGACCAGGTGGGATTCTTAAGATTCCTAGGGTGAAATATTAGACATAAGCGAGGTCGATACTACACCTGTGAGCAGTTCATTGATTTGGAGAAGGAAATTTGCCTTATTAGTGGAGACAGAAAAGGCAGAAGCAAATGAAGGACCAACTCCACCAGTCACGGGTGCTTGTTGTGCACATGTGCAAGTGCTGTTGCTGCCAAGGCATGTGCAGATTTTCTAGTACTTTTACATTTGAACAACAGATTTTTGAACAACAGTTTAGAATAAAATCCAATGTTGAGACATTTTCACTCTATCATTAATGAGTCCCTCACAAGTAAGTAACAGAAGAAATACATTCTGAAACAAAGGAAGGCATCTCATGAGACAAAAAAGAGAAGTAACGCCAGTAAATATAAAAACATGCTGAAGCAACAGATGTTTTGGAAAGCTGTATGTATTCCTTATGTTCTAAAACTGATCAACCCACGAAGTTACAAAAATAATGTCAGTGTCAAAACCTCATCAGATAACTATATCACTTCCTTCATTCCTGTCACTTTACCACATACTGTTCAATACCGTTACATAGTGTTCTTCATTTGTGAAATAACGTTAAACTTGCTAAGGTATAAGATCTTATATTGAATACACCTCATTTATGGGATACTCTCTTTAATTTTCTTTCATATAATTCCAGAGCAGGTAATGTCAGAAGGTAAAGAAAAATAAATTTTTTTTGTTATAGATATCAATATCTATATCATCTACACATAGGTTTAGTTATATTTCTCCATACAAACAGCAATTTTGGTACTAAGAATCAAAAGACAACTGTGTGAATTACTCCTGCAGTGTACTTTTATACTTGAATATATTACTTTTAGTATTACAGAACTTGAACGGTGATGTCATTCTTTGAACACTTAAGTAGGTGGGTGTTTTCTGTTGTTTTTCTTCTGCACACCACTAACATCAAATTGATATTCCCATCTCAAGCAGAAAAAAAAAAAAGGAGCAGAATGAGTTTTCTAGTACTACACTAAAGTAAAAAATAGTTTGCCTATAATGATGCGTTTTTAAGCCCCGCAAATGCACTGTGAATGATGACTTGTAGAGAAGAAGAACAGATTTGTTGAAACACAACATCAGCATACTGATAGACCATGATATCCAAAGAAAAGAATTCTTGTAGAAAAAAATAGTAAAATAGTATTCACTGTCTGTATAAACTCCCTGTATTAAAATGTCTTTTAAACCTCTATCCATATTTCTGGAATTTCTGTCTTAAAGTTCTTCTGAAGAGCAACTTTTGTACAACCTGACTTTACACATATATATATACCAGCATAACTGAAAGCTGTTTTTGCAGACTGGGGAAAAGGTACATCTCCCATGTCTCATTTGGGACAAGGATTCAATCTCCTCCTTGAGTAATTCCTTTCAGAAAGAGGCATCTCTGCACACACAAAAGCACACACTGAGAATGCTGTTACGCTCTGCTGCACCCCTGCCAGCCAAGACAATTTTTATTTCAGTGCTTACATACAGATGTTGGTGTCCAAGTACCCACACTACGGTTACTGCCCTTAAAAAGCAGAAAAAAGCTAAAAGCTCTTCAGCTACTCCCAACTCTCAAAATTTGTGGCAGCAGAGAGAATTCGTTTCAGTCATGAAAATTGTGACATACCTGGAGAAAGTTCTATGTGCAATTGCTGGAACATCATTTACGCTTCAAACACCAGAAACCAAAAGCTTATTTCCTATGCAACTTGCTTTTCACATGAAACTCCAAATGCTGCAGAAATATTTTCAGTGTCAATTTCTTGTTTATCACAATTTCCACCCTATATGTTTTTTAGTATCTGATAAGTCTCTCTGGGATCTAGCTACATCTCTGATAAAGAGCTGTTTGACAACTGCATTCTTGATACAAGATTTCTCACTCATTTTAACTATATACAAATATACAGAAAGGGCTATTTATTTATTTGTATTAATTTACAAGTATAGGTGTTGCCAGCACCTTTTTCAAACACATACAGAGAGTAAATGTGCGTATGTGCTCATATACATACAGTAAAACAAAGGTATTTCTATGGGGAAATGCAAAAGTTATTGTTAAAATGTCTGTCATCCATGTAAGAGAAACAGACATGAGCTGGGCATTAAATTTGCAGACAGCCCCAAGCACAGAGGTTCCTGCATGTGTAGTGTTCTCCTCCTCTTGAAGGTGGGAATATCTGGCAGGGAGAGTCTGTCAGCATTAGCTCAGGAAAACACATCCGCAAGGAGGTAATTTGAAGATATACTGAGAATTTGTCTCAGTATGTGAAAATAAACACAACTACGCACACTGAAAGTTACCACAAACACTCTGCCACACATCAGGGAATAATCTATTTCAGCTAATTAACACACAGCTGTACACCACACTGTGAGAAATGGTAGCCACTTAGGATTTATTTAGGTCTCGCATCACTTAGATTTGGAAAGGAAAGGGCTTTTTAAATGTTCAGACTGAGAAGAAAGAAAGGAAAAAAGATAAAATTAAAGTAGTTGTGATACAAACAGGCTCAGATTCACTTGATGGCTTAGCTTTCTAGTGAATAACAAGGCAGCATAAAGATGTTAACGCTTCTTTTATGAAAAACAACCAAAAGGTACAGTTCCTTTCTTGATTTTGAAGCTGCTTTTGACAAAGTCTATAGTAATAGCCTCTGCTTCAAGTTGCAATCAAGATATTTTTTTTAACCTAGTAGGTAAACTTGTGTAATTAGAGTGTGTCTTTTACCAACAATACTGGCTGCTGAGGTAGAAGTTACTGTGACTTAAAATTCTGGTAGGAAGCAGATGGGCATTACTGCATGTGATTATTATTTTTAAAAATTATATAATCTATATGTGAAAACAGCTTGACCTGAAACCATCTAGCATAACGCAAGTCTTTTTTCATTCCCATTCTTCTCTTTTCCCCCAAATCAATCCTCTTTTTCTTTCAATCTTTTTTGAGAGAAAGTGTGATGCCATTTCATAACTTATACTTTCTTAACACATACAGACACTCAAACACAAGGAGAATAACTCATATCATAATCAGGACACAAATGCAGATCTTCAAATGTTCACAGCTACATGTCTTATGAGTCTTTACTATTCTTAAATAGTAATTGAAATTACTCCAGAGATTTCATACATTTCTGGCCTGTTAACATGAGTCTAGTTACTTCATGGACAGTTCACAGATACTAGTGAAGAGTAATAAAATAGATATGATTGGAAAAAACCCAGCTGAAGATGGCTCACACACCCACAAAATGTTTAAGCAAGACTGCAATCCAAGAATATTGAGGAGGGGTGACAGAAGTATCCAAAGAAAACTGAGGTAGTATCTGTAGCACTTTTGATATGTGCTCAGCTGGTGCTGACTTCTGCACTTCTGCCTTGCTCAAAAAAGAATGGCTACAGAGGCACGGCAAGTTTGAGCCAGTGACAGCCAGCCTCCAGGCACCTCTGGTTCAGCAAAATGGCACTCACGATCTGACAGTGACTCTGCTCTCTTGCCCACAGTACAGACAAGGAACCTGCTGCTGACTTCAGGCTTGAGACCCCCAGCAAAGGCGAGTGTACCGTTCGCATTTTTGGAAAAGGCAGAGGGGAACAAGACTACTTACTGGATAAGAATGTGAAAAAATTCTAAATACTGCCAACCCTCCTTAAATAGAAAGTGTGTCCTTCAACATGCACGTATGTCTTGGGGGTGACTCATAAGGATAAGGTATCCCAGATCGCCCAGGCCCGAAGATTGTTACTGAACGTTTAAGACTCGCAAGGAGCGACCTTGTGTATGGAAGCAGTGGTGGGAGGGGGCATCCCTCTGCCGACTCACAGTTCAGGAGGTTGGGCACACCGCCTGAGAAGTCAGGTGCTCTGCCCCAGAGTTGGCGGGGGGCGGTTTTTTCCTTCCTGCCTTGCTCCCTTCCGCTGGCAGGGTGGGGGAGATCGGTCGGGTGTGCCGCTGAGTGTGTGCGCTTGGCCGGGGATACTGCTGCGCTGCAGCTCGGCACTGGGATCGCATCTGCCTGCCTTGCGCAGGGTCTGCCTGCTGCCGGCGGTGTGCGGAGATCGAGCACTGCCCCTGAGGTTGCGGAAGGCGCCATTCTCCTCCCCCCCGCCCTGGTGCGCTGAGGGCCAGGGCTGGCATCGGAGCGCCCCCTGCCGGCCGTGACTCGGCCACTGCCAGCGCCCCCTGCCGGCGGCCGTGGGCATCACCACACCGAAGGGGAAAAAGCACTTCACAGAAACTTCTGTTACTGTTTTGTTGTTTGTTCCATTCTGTTTTATAGATATATATTCTAATAAAGAATTGTTATTCTTGTTTTCTACATTTTTGCTTGAAAGCCCCATAATTTCCAAAGTTACAATAATTCGGAGGGAAGGGTCTCCTTTCCATTCCAGGAAGGTTCCTTGGTAGACGTTTGTCTTTTAAACCAAGACATTAATTGGCGCCTAATGTGCGGCTTGATAGAAGAGGGTGAAAAGAGGATAACAGTTCTTGGGTAACCCATTTGTGTATTGGACACAAAAACCTCTTCAGGCATCACTATGGTCCAGCTTACCCCAGTTCAGTTGGCAGATGATCATGTTCATATTTTTTCCATTTGTGGATCACTATCTAAACGTGGGCCCTAAAACTAATGCCATTGTGACTGTTATCAAGTTTGTAGAACGGGTCACTTGGGTGAGTAGTTCAATGCTTGTAAACCTCTTTTGGATTGTATGCATGTTGTCATCTAACTACCACAGCCTAAGATCCTATCCTTGGGGGTTCACTAATAAAGGTACCTATTTTGGGGGAAGGTATTTTCTCCCAGTCTTTCACCCACTTTCTCAGGCCTACCATGACAGCTTTTGAAGGGTTTAAATTCCCCCCAGATGCTAAAGATATTCTTGCTGATGTTTTTGCTAAGTTTATTCACCATGGTCCATTTAGCATTTAGAGAGAGGGTGAATTCACCTTGGGTAGCTGCCCCGAAATCTGCCCCAGAGACAAGGGATGCTGCCCAGAAACCTGCAGCAGGGGCCAGAGACACTGCCCACCAGCACCACCTGCAGTCAGAGGGAAAGGTGGACAGTGCAGAAGTGGAACCAGCAGATGTTACAGCCATTCCAGCTCCAGACAAACTAGAAGGGCAGCCACTGCCAGCAGCACCACCCCTGTCCTGCCGTTAAGCAGGCCGAAAGGGTAAAGCCTCTGTGGCATAGTGAGTGGAATAAGTGTAGGTATGGAGAGGTCTGGCAGGTTGCTTACATCACACCGCCACAATCCCACCAAGGTAACCCTTTGGCATTCCAATGGAGTCGTTTTGGGGTCTGGCTATGCTGGCTGGGGCCCCGCTGGGGTTTATTTTTTTAGTAACTGCGGCATAATGCCGCAAGAGGTGTTGGTGCTGACCCAAGACTTGGCTAGGGGTTGGGGCTCCCTTCCTTCCTGCCATTTGGGCATCGAGCAGAGTGGTCAGTATGGGAGTTTTGTGTCTTCAGTTGTGGGACTTTGGTATGCTGCACTTCAGCACTCTGATGGAATCTGCCTGCTTTCTCTGTTTGTCCCTGCTGCTACTTGGCAATGCCAAGACTGCTGCCTGTGTGAGTTTCGGGGGAATCACCTCCCCCTCCTCCCTCTTGTCAGAGGCCACTATTGCCCCTGAGGAGGTTCCACGCCTGCCCCAGGGTGCCCCATGCCAGGCAAGTGAGTCAACTGCAACATCTCTGCAGCACCTCTGCAGCACCTCTGCCTCGCCTGAGACACCAACACACCCTGCTAGCTGTGGTCATAACTACACCAGCACGGAAAAATAGCGCTCAACACATGGGAAGCGTCTGTCCCTGTGTTCTTGTTCGTTCTGTTGTTTGTTCTGTTGTGTTCTATATACATATATATATATTTTTTTTTAGTAAGGGACTGTTATTTATTTTCTTACATTTCTGCCTGGAAGTCCCATGATTTTCAAAGTTGTAGTAATTTGGAGGGAGGGGTTTTTTTTCCATTCCAGGAAGGTTCCCGCCTTCCTTGGTAGACATTTGTCTTACTAATAAGTCACAGTAGTATAAGAAAAGCCTTTCACATAAGAACTTGTAGTAACCTCTAAGATCTGTGATGTTTCCAAGCCAATCTGTGTGCTGTTTTTCAAATAGGTGAATACTTTACAGTAGGGGCTCTTAGTTAGTAGCTTTCTCAATACAGATGGGTTAAAGAAACCTTTTGTTGTGAAGGCAAAATTAACTGGATAGGATCCAGCTATTTATATATATATAAATAGCTATTTATATATGCATATATCTATTTATATATTATCTATATCTATATATCGATACACAACAGAAAGCAAAAACTAGAGCAGTGTTTACATCCCACTCTAAAACCACCACACCAAAATCAACAATTTCAGATGACAAAGAACTGGCTGTAAGCCTCTTCAGTTATCTTCTCTTGAATATTTATCTCACGACACTACTTTAGGTGACAGCATCCCAACAGTAGGAAATGGAAACCCTTTTCTTATTGGGGACAGTAAACATAAATGACAGAAATGCATGTGGTGGTGGAAACCCAGCCATGCCATCCTGATGACAGGAATCCAGAAAGCAGTGACTTCAAGATCCTGTTAGAACCCACTGAAATGAATGAAAGCATCATTGCTAAAACATGTAATTCTTTCTCTCCTGGTCAGTTCGCCCCAGAAAACTAGCCTCAGCAACAAAATACCTAAAATTTGATTCAAAAAGTGTGTAAGCGAGTGGAAAATCAAACACAGGCAAAATCCTGGTGGAAAAATAGTCTTATGAGAACAGAATTTGGCTGTGGGTTTTTCTCATCTTAGAACAAAGTAATACCAGTAATCCCCTAAAACAGTACTTCAGTAATGCTTATCCATGTCAGAAGTCAAAAAGAAAAATACATTAAAAGAAGGGCTACAATATCTCATGAAAATTCAAGATTGCATTCCCATTTTTTCCTTTGAAAATTTGATGTTACGTCTTGACAGTGACAAATTGCATGTTCTTTGCTTGGTGGACTTTCCTGATAATAGAAGATATTCTTCCCCAAGAGAAGGAATATTTCAGGTAAATACATTCACATGTACTGAGTCTGCCCTTTACTGAAGAATAGTTTGATCTAATTGGTAGAATGTCATCATGGAACAGAACATTTTAAAATAGATTAGCAGGTAAACTTTAAATTACTTGAAACATTGAAAATGCCTATTTTTCTTAAGATACTATTCCTAAGATATTGATATCTGTGAAATTCAAGTTTTGCAGTGCCATACCATATGCTCAATGACAGTTACATTGTATTTATCTTCTGGATAATTCTTAAAAGATCGATCAGTTCACCTAAAAAAAGCAGGAAGATACAATAGAAAAGATCAAAATTGCACTGTAGCAGTTTTAGCATCAGTTTATCATAAGGTAATAGTTTATACCCTCGAGATTTTCTTCAAAGTTTAGGGCAATCTACTGTAGATGAATATACATGTATTTCTCTGTAATCTTTCTGCCACAGAACCCAATACATTTCTATCTACTGTTACCTAACTATGAAAAAGTTAAAAAAGATAATTAACAGCTCATCCTCCAGACAAGCAGTTAAACAGTATCCTATCATGCTTAAGTACGAATTAAGTGTAGCTTTATTCCTCCACACAGTGAGAACAGAAAAAAGGAAAGTAATATACAGGAAAAAAACCTACCAGCCATGCCTGTGCACACCTTTAATTTTTCCTTGCTACACACATATATAGCTGTGTATGATCTGCATATAAAATACCTGACATCGAGGTGTGTATTGCTGTAAGGGTGCAACAGGAAAGTAAAAAAATAAACTACTACTAAAACAATATGTTTTCAAATGTGCATTAGATGGAGTTGCCTCCTTTTCTCATGCTAACATTTTTCCTTCTCCTGTCTACACAGTATTTGCTCTGCTTTGACAACAGCCAGTCATGATGTGGTCCTCGCTTTCCTTGGGTGCCTCAAGCTGGGAAATGGTTCCCTTGCCTTATGAGTTAAAATATGAGCATTTGCTATGGACAGCAAGTGCCTTTCTAACTTGGCAACTGACACAACAAATTGAAGCAGGGCCCTCAGAAACAAGTCAGCCTTTCTTGTTAACCATGCAGCATTTGCCCAGGCAAAACAACCAATAAAAAAAATACTTCCCTCTCAGGTTTTGGTTTGTTTTTTTTTTTTCTTTTTAATACTTGCTTGGATTCCTGTAACAATTTGAAAGAGTAAAAGGTTTGCATTTTACAAAACAAAACAAAACCCAACCCAGACAAAGAGTAGCTCAGTGCATGTGGGAATTCAATCCGTGCTTCTCTCATCCACAACAAAATGCCTTCTATTCTAGTGAGAAAGGGAAAGGCTGGAAACTCCCATGCTGATAGTCAAGATGTTTTTCTGCTGCTACAGTGTGTCAAAGGTTAGTTCCCTCCCACCTGCACCACACTTTGCTTCTTCTAATACACAACCAAGCATTCAGACAATACGATTAAAAATCATCCTGCTCATGGAAGGCTCTCTCAAACATTCAGTGTTCCCTTCTCAAATATCCCAGTCCAGCACACAGATAAAATCATTAACTTGTACCTTAATAAGAGCTTTGTATTACTTTTTTTCTTTTTAAACCCTGTTTACTGACTCTCACAGAAATTAAGTACAGTCTTAGTAGAATCAAACAAATGTGAGCAGTTTTATTCAGCACACTGTGATCATGGGTAAGGGTAATAGATAACCAGACGTTCTTTGTTATGACCTCTTAGGAGAAAAATAGTAAACCTAGAGACATTCTGCATTGTGTGACATAAGAGTAACTCCAAAGGAAAACAAACTGTCATTTTAAGAGATGTTACGCTATCACTAGGTTCTAGAAATGGAAGCAGTGATATTATGAAGCATATACTTGAGGGGGAAAAAATTAAAAATGTTGAACTCCAAAGATTTTTTTGCAGAACAGCCTCAGATTTAAAGATAATGCCTGTGTTACATTTTTTTGTTATTGCATATTGAAGTTGAAGAAGTAAGTAATAGCAGCATTGCTAATGAGACACCTCCCCAGCACTGCCAGCAAGGTTGGTATTCTCGTGGTGTAGTCTTATCCTGCATTACAGTGGTGTTGGTGAAACTTCCTGACCATCAAGTCAGTAGCCAGCACCTCTAAGGTTAGTTGCTGACTGTTACAAGTGATGGATCAACCCCAAAGGGAGAAGGATGAGCAGAGTTTGGTTAAATTCGTAGAGTTTACCTTACTCTGCAGATAAAAGAGACCACAATGTCACATAATTTGCAGAACAGAGAAGAAAATGTGAAATAGAAATGCAGAATTATGCTCATTTATTAATACCTGATGGACAGTACACTAAAACAAATAATTATGAGAGAACATTGTACCTCTGAGGTACCTCATGAGAGTGATCTGCTGTTTTAAGATCACATATTGTCATCAAAGTCTGGAAATTATGCAAATAGTACTAGATACATTTAGAGGTCTGCAAAAGTAACACCTCAATAGTAATTGTCTCTCAGGAAAGGCAAGGATTTTTGTGTGATGCAAAGGTGCTACCTACAGGCTTGAGCAGAGAATGACATGCAGGGAAGCTCAGTTTTATGAAGAAACAGAACAGAATTAGCATTACTGCTAAACTAAACACCTCTTAATTTCAGGCTGAAGAACACATATTTTACCACACTTTTAAAAATCCATAATATCAAAGATTTTCAGTTAACCCAATTTAATTCTAAATTTTAAAATGGTGTCGGTATTTTTCTGGGTTTCTTTATTTAAATCAGTTGCAGTACCACTAAAAAAAAAAAAAA
>WEKY01047348.1:0-17162 GCA_013390045.1 Picathartes gymnocephalus
AGGGGCTTGACCTGGGGGGGAATGGGGTGAAGGGGGGGGCAAATTGCATCACCACTTGTGTCCTCCTAACTGATGCTTTGCTAAACTTATAAAACTTATGCTAAACTTCACCTGTGTGGGTGGGCTTTTGTGGACATTCTTCCATAACTGCCCCTGGAGCTCCAATTAAAATCCACTTTTATATTACCTCCCATACTAACATCATCTCAAGAGTGTGTGTTGTTTCATTTCTAGGTTGAAAATGGCATCACCATAAGCAACCCTATTATCCTAGTTTTAGAAGATATTCTAGAAACTTCTAACACGTACTTAAGTATTTACAAGCTCAGGATCACAGAATGCAGTAAAATACTTACTTTGTATTTGTAAAATACTTAATTGCCTTCATACACCATGTTTTCATGCCTTACAGAAATTTGAAAAAAACTCCTTCCAACTTCAGATGTACAATCATCATTTAGGTTCTCACACCAAAAAATGGTAACGTTCCTAAACCATATGTTTACCAGGAAAGGATTTTAAATTAAAATACTAATTTTAAAAATCCAACTCAACACTGCTGTTGAAAAAGCTGTCATTAATCAATTTTTAATGTGAAGTCGGTATGTATACTTCAAAAGATACATAGTACATACTCATCAGCATTAAAGAACCTCCTAAGTTTTTTTCATATTTAATTAACTTGGACAGGAAGGCAGATCATCTTCAGCAGTAACTTTCTTCTCAAGAGAAATGTTTTTCTTTCAGATTAACAGTAAGTGTTAAAAAAGATTAACAAAATATCTGAACCATCAAGTCACAGTCTGTGCAGTAAAAGCAGTGGTCTGAAAGCAGTCCATAAACACTAAAAGAATGCAAACCTCATACCAAAAGTGTTTTTATCACATGAAACTATACTGGTTTCCTTCACTTGTCAAATGTATGCAACTTGATACAACCATTTCCCTTTCATGTTTTACATCCAGCAGTTGCATTAGACAAGGTCAATGGCCATAGGGTTTTTTTCTGCTTTACAAAATGCAATGAATTTCCACAAGTGAAAGATTCATTTAAGAAAAGAAAAAAAAAAAAAAATTGTTTCTGTGAACTTCAAGTTACAGAAAGTTACCTAAAATAAAGAGAGAGGGGCTTTTTCTCCATACATTTTAATACCAAACAGAAAAATCAAGACCCACTCAAAATCAATAGTAATTTTTAAAAATTAAAGTGATGCTGCTGTTTTAGCCCTTCATTTCCTTCATGTACTGGCTAGTTAAGAGCCATTTAAAAACATTTCTTTCTACTCAAGCAGCACATCAAAATGTATTTAAAACACGTCACCATGACCTAAAAACTTTTGATTTTTTTTCTAAGCATCACTAAAGATTTCATTAGCTTTCATCTTCAATCTACTCTGAGGCATAAAAAATTTCCTCTTCCCAACTACCCCTGTGGCATGCTGCTACCTGTCTGTTCGTGTTTAAGAAGGGCAAGCATATCAAAAGGTACAACACAAAAGCCACTCTGAAGTTTATCCTACTTTTTCAAAGAAGGTAACTAACTAAAGTATCCACCACATCATGGGAAAAAGTCAGCTAGACAGAATTTTGGTTTTATATGCATTGCAGTTTTTTTTTTCCAGTCATGGGCCACACGATGTGAGAAATGGTACGTGCTAAAATACTAAAGATTGTACTGAAATAAATTATGACACTTGCACTGATTTGCTCCTCTAACTTTCCAACATCACACACAAGTGTCTATAAAGAAATACTGCAAAATTTAATCTATGCATAGACTTGTATATAGAAGCATATGGAAAACATTCTTTTCTCCTGTGCATCAAAAGCAAATTTCTATGAAATCAATTGCATTGCATCCCAAATCAACAGCACATTTTAACAAGTAGGAATAAAGTTATACATACAGCCAAAAATTCTTTCAGACGGTCTTCAATGCTTCCCTTGTGGATGGTGAATAAAGCAGCAGCAATCTGATTGATAGCTTTTGCCAAGCAATGAATGTTGTTGCAATGTCCTAAACAAAAACAAACTCGTATCACCTCAGCACCGCGTTGGAAAAGACAGTATTCTTTGGAAAATATCACCAAAGACTAAAGAGACTTGTGACAATGAAAGAAGAACTTTTAGCATCTTACATAACGGGAGCAAGGTACTCTTCCACACTGAACTTGCTATCAGGAAAGCCACCAGAAGCACAGTTCTGCCTTCCAATTCCTAACAGTCACAACAACCTGAGAAAGATACCTGGGGCTTTCAGAAATAAGGGATATATTGGAAGTTTCTTTGGTTTCTACAAAACTTAAGTGTGTTAACATTTGACTAAGCCAAAAAGACAGGATTCTCACAAGCTAATTGACCATTTCTTCCCCCCTCTGTGTAAATGAACATCTCATGCCCAGACAGTGTTCCTCAAAGAATTCTACAGGTACTCAAGAACAAAGGTGTTTCATTGCTGATTTTCATACATAACATCTTGCCTAAAATTCACCCAAGCTTAAGAGCCCTGGAAGGTGGTTAAATGACACCAGTTTTCAAAGAGAGCAGAAGAACTGAGCCTCAGTAAGCCTGATACTTCTTCCAGGCAAATTAAGTCAAATATACCACTTTACAACAAAATTAATATACACTTGGGCAAGTATCTTGGGTAAGTGTGAGCATATGAAAAGGAAGTGGTCTTTGAAGGAGTTAACAAGTATTCAAGCATGAAAACATGCTGATTCTTAACTTATTTTTTGAGCATTGTTGAGCACTGAGCTCATCTTTTCATTCAGTCATTTACCATAACTCCAAGTTCATGCTTGAATAGTGAAGTCAGCTGGACTCCATCATTCCACATGAGAAAAATCCATTTTTTCTCCATGCATAGCACTATTGTTACTTTAATTTTAGCTGTCACTTTACTGCCCAGTTTACTCAGTATCATACCTCTCTGCAGCTCTTCACTCCTCTAATACCCTCAACAACTTCACATGATATATAAATTTTCTCACTCACTCTTCAGCCCCCCCAGCCAGGTAGTTTGCGAATATGCTGACTAACAAGTCCCAGTGAAGATCCCTGTGGATCTCCATCAGCAGAGCCCCTGGATTTGATACTCCAACTTTGTCTCCTATTTTTACGTGAACATCAGTCAAGAAAATCTGTTCTGCTTAATTCTGATTCAAATAAGATTTTGTCTTTGAAGAGGCTCATTTTATTTGAGTGACTTCATTTTTATGTCTCAGGCTGTAGAAAAAGCATCAACAAGGGAATTCAGCAAAGGAACTGTTGTCTTCCAACTTGCAACAGGTTTCAAGTATTTAGAAAAGAACTAGGGCTCTTGCACACTAGTATTCTATTCTATCCTCGAGCTGAAACGTAAGACCGCTAGCCTGGTATTTGATTAGCAGTTCAGATTCTGTACTGGAAACAAAAGTAAAGGTCTGTTAGACTTTGAGCCTTTATCTGGAACTAGTGGAAGAAACAGACTTGATCTTGAAGTAGGCAGAGGGAATACAGACATTGCTACAGCTGTCCAAGCACTGTCTGTATTTGGAAGATATGTCTTGCCAGATTAGAAAGCTGAAACTCCTTCAAATCTGTGACTTGTTGATGGATTAATTCAGGATTTTTCCAAGGAATTTATTTCATAAAGCAGAATTTATTTAGTTCACATTCTGGAAATACCATTTATATTAAGTGTTTCAAGCCAGATGTTCTATGATAAGGGTAGAGCACAAGAAAAAGTAGTATTATGCAAGGAAGGCAGGAATGATAAAAGTCTATTCTGTTTGTTCAGTTGTTTTTGTAGAGCAAACATATTTTATGTATACCTTTTGCTAGATTTTCCTCTCAATCAAAGAGCCCACTCAGTAAAGAATTACGTAATACACAGGCCACATCTCACAGAACCAGTAGCAACTCATAATATGGGCTTGAGTGCAAGATGTAACTTCTCTTCAGTCACAGTTTCACGTCATCTATTAACTGTACTTTAAGAACTCACTTTGAAACAAGGCTTTGCCTGACTCCACCCTAAGAGTTATTTAATGTAAATGAAACCACACAAATTGGAATATTTAAGCTACATGATATAAAACAGGCAGAAGATGATCTGCTTACCTTCAATGGAAGAATTATCTGTTGTTTCAGACTGCTAAAAACATGGTGACTAAGAGGGTCTCGGAAAGAGAGGAGTTTGAGGAAGGCAAATCTGCCTGAGCTTTAACCTGCTGGAGAACATCTAGCTAGCCTGACATATTCTTTGCAATTAATTTGCAGAGGGGTAAATGTGAAAATTTAATCAGTAAAACTTTTAGTACTTCCCCCCTGGCAAGCCATATTGGTTTTGAGACTCTAGAGCTGTTAAGATCCTTTGAAGGAGAAACTGGTAGCAGGAAGTGCTTCCAGAGGATTTATTTTACAAAACTATAACTAGGTAATTTTTAAGAGATGTGATCTTACATACACATAAACAAGTTCATTTGGACTGAGTAAAGACAGTCAACCTGACAGTCTTCAGACAAGGAAGTTTCTACCCGTGCCCCTCACCAATCACATTAGATATTCCCTGCTCTCACCTATATTCCAAGATTTTCATTCAAGTATTATGACTTGGAAAAAGCTTGCAAAAAGCAATAGAAATACTAAGAGAGCACAAATAACAGGAAACAACTCTGCAGGTTAAAGATTGTTCTCCCCATTGATCAGAAAAAGCTCTTAACTTGAAAATTCTTTAATTTTCAAGTCAGTATTCAAGTTCTATTCATACATCAGATTTATCTAACATTTTCCATAACTGGAGAAGTCTACACTATCTGTTTTAAAATGAAACTAGAGTCAACGGATCCCTAATAATTCAAAACTGAAGGAAAGGCTGATAATCCAATGTAAAACAACAATCCTGGGTCTCCAAAAACCATTATTTGCATTCTACATTAAGTGATACAGAAAGCTTTCAAATTTTTTGGTATTTTCCTGGTGCTTTAAATTTTCAGAAGCCAGTTTAGACTTTGTGAGTTACAATTTTGAGCAAATTAAAATAATGCAAGTTTAAAAACTAATTAGAGAAAACATTCATCCCAGTGAATGGAAGCAATATAAACATGGTCTTTTACATGAGTCACATTACAAAGGAAATAGCTTGAACAGCCGAAAGGTGACTTTTGTATGTGTTGGAACAGTACTGTCTATCTTTCTTCAACTTGAAAGGAGAAAGAAAACTGTGGATTACGTGCAAAGAATTTTGTCGAGGTAAAGATTATTTTTTTAAAATAAGAAAGTTGAGCTATTGTGTAGGAAATAATTCTGTTAGCCACTTACACCTTTCCGATTCTGTTCTCAAAACTTTATGTTTGGCAATATGAACAGCATACTAAATATAGAAAGGACACCTTGTATGACCAGCCCAAGGCCAATGTAAAGATTACTAAAACACTAATACTTATTAGAATATATTATATTAGATAGTAAGTATCACACTAATTAATGCAGAATGTGTGCTCCAACGATTCCACGTTAAGACGAGATTCCCTCCTGAAGTGTCTGAACTGCTCTGAAGATTTCAAGTACCATACTAATTTTTCATAGAAAGTTATCTCAGACAAGAGTTAAGTAAATGCTTTTTAAAGTACTTTCAAAAGAACTTGCCTGATTTAAGGGTAACTGATTTTTAAATTTCTTCACTATAAAATGTAATTAAATATTAAAGGCAAATGTATTCAGGACACTACCAGAATTATTGTGAAGACAGCATTCCCAGCAAAGGTGGAGCTGGCTCTACATTACCTTCGATGGCAGGGCTATACTGAGACATCACATTACTAGCCAAAGTAGGTAAGGAGACAGCCACGAAGACCATTAGAAGGCAAGCAATTTTATATTCTTCTTCTGGACTAATGTTTTCTAAAAACAAAAATAATAAAGTTTTTTAATTAAAGAAGTAATCTTGAAATATTTCCTTTCAGCTGCAGGTAGATTAGAATGTAAAATGTTTGACCAAACTGAAATTTAAAGCAAAATTCAACAAAGTCAATGTTTGTATTGTGAAAAGAGGAATATTAATGTCGGTCTTGCCAAAAGAAACAGAGTAGAGCTGCAAAATGTCCAGTCTGTTATCTAGCAGAACAAAAAGAAGCCACTGCCACACTTCTGGTGTTTTAGTTACTAAATCTTTAATATGATGAGCAGAAGAATGGTAATCTTTTCATGCTGGTATAAATCCAGATATTGCTCTAAGGTAAGAAGAGCTTCTCTTGCACTCTCCCTTTGGCAAATGAGCAGAATGATGGTGGACTCATGTCAATTCACACTAAAACCTAGTGCTTACAAAAATAGCAGCATCATCACACATTAGTCTAAGATTACTTTAAAAAAAGTCAACAATTAGTAACATACAGAATTTATCTCTCTGAAAATGGAATAAAAGCAAAATATTTTAAATTCCAAAGGTAACAGTCAAAATACAAGATCATAAACCATTTTGAGAATATACAGAAATTCTCTGCCTTGTTGACCTAGCTTGAACATTTCATAGCTGTACCATGATGAAAATAATCTATTTGAAATGCCATTTTAGATGCCAGATACCTAACAGAAATATACTTCTGTATATTTTATATATAATGTAGATAGAAAAAATACATGTTGGGTTGCTTTTTCTCTAAGTGCACAAAGAAATTGTGCTTGGGACTGAAATTCAAATACTGAAATGCCCCTCTGTATTTTCCCCTCTCAAAATAACTACTAGTGAAGCAAAAAAACCCAATTTAGGCAGCATTTAAAATATTCATGGTCTCATTCTAACATCAACTATCCAAAACATACAGGGGGGAAAAAGTAATGAACTCCTCAGTAAGGAAGACAGGAAGAAAAGCTGAAGACCATAAAAAAGACATTTAGGAGTCTTAATTCATGTCTTTGAACATGCCAGGGTAAACAAAACTGAAAAGCTTAGACAGCAGTGCCTTAAAGCAACAAAGAGGAAGCATGACACGTTAATTCTCTAATATGTTTACTTTACTATATTTTCCCTTGTAAACTTCATGTTAACACTTGTAGGACACACTGACAACAAAAATATTGTGAAATTCATGAGCTGCATTCAGCTCCTAATACTTACTTAGGTCACAGATTTGTTACACATCTGTGCAACGGAACTGATCAAGTTGTCCACAAGACACTCTTATTGTCATTGTTCTTAAATTACAGCAGTGCTCACCATTAAATTCCTTCTACATTTATCTGTTATGGTTTTCTAGGTCAGCACATCCATTCATGCAGATTTGAAAAGATTCTCGAGCTAACACTAATAAAGAGCAGGCACAAGTATTTCATCTTCTCATGCCATTTATGAAGTTTACTGAAGGAACACAAAGGAGTTAAGATATACAATTTTCCTCCCAGCACATTAAACACTTCTTTTCTCTTTTTAACATTTATATTTTTGGAGTTGGAACGTCTTACCTGATTTTTGGGAAGACAGTGCTACAACCAAGGCAGGATCAATCTCACAAGGCAATCCAGCAGCTGATGACAGTTCATATACATTCATTGCCACCTGAGGACCAGAAGAAAGACAAAACTGAATGCTTTCATGTAAAGATGATAAAACACAGTTTTTGCTGTCATGTTTAAAATGAGTTTGAGACACTAAGGAATTTCAGAGATTTGGCAAATATTGGACAGAGACTGTAGATTTTGTTTGTTTCTAACCTCCGCTGAGCAGCTGCGTCTGTACTTTGTGCACCAGACAGTAATTTTGTTGTGTCAAGCCGAACAAAATTCATGTATTTTCCCACATTACCTCTAAAGCAACACCTTGACTTCCAAGTAGCTGTTTTTGCATCTTTCTTTAATGTTCAAAAGAAACCAACATATTTTCTCTACCAGATCTAAAGTATCAGCTAACCTCTACAAATACCGCATTTTAAAACAAAAGCTAAAAGTCACCATCTGGTGAAACAGAGTAATGCAAAAATCTTACAAGATACAAAAGTTATACAGATTCGGTGTTCATTGACTCCAGGCACCAAAAATTAAGAGTCTAAGTGGCTACAGCACTTCTAAGAACTAAGAACATTTTGAAACGTATTCCATTTCCCAGTCCATCCCAGGATGTCTTTTGTTACCATTAACAAGCATTCAACACTGTTGTTTTCTCTTTCCATTTACTATTTCAACTAAGTTTCTGAAATCATAGCTCAGATGACTCTGCAAAAGCAGGTCTACACCAAATATAAATGAATACAGGAAACACTAGCAATGTCTTACTGCCATCAGTATTTGAAAAGTTTTACAATTTTCCCATAAATTCTCATGTATAGTTGAGCAGCTCCATGTAGTGAAAACTGTGTAGACTATCCTTGTGTGCTCCCTCCTGGCTACCTGAGGGCAAGCTTTGGTATGGAAAACATAAAACGCTGTTTGCACAGTCCTGCATGAAAAGAATTACAGAGCACATGGACAGGGTGTGGTTCACAGCCAACAGGCTCAAAAGAATCCCAGAATCCCAGAATGGTTAGCATTAGAAGGGACCTTAAAGCCCATCCTGTTCCAGCCCCTGCCATGGGCAGGGACACCTTCCACTAGACCAGGCTGCTCCAAGCCCTGCTCAACCTGGCCTTGAACACTTCAGGGATGGGGCAGTTGCAGCTTCTCTGGGCAACCTGTGCAAGGGCCTCCCCACACTCATAGTCAAGAATTTTTTCCTAATATCTAATCTTAACCTACTCTCTGTCATCTTAAAGCCATTCCCCCTTGTCCTGTCACTACCTGCACAGTGGAACAAATGTAAGCCTGTTTCTAAAAGCCTGTATAGACAGCTCAAGAATTTAATATTAAAAGTATCCAAATAAAAGGAGAAGAGATCCCCATTTTGACAGTCACCCCAAATCATAAGTTTTGAGAACAGTAAAATAAAAATAACATTTCATGACAAGTATTAATTTCATCAACAGCTTTAAAACTATATACAGTTTGCTCGGTAAATTCAGTACAAAGGAAATTACTGTTTTATTATGTCCTAAAATATGCCCAATTGGGCAACTGTTCCAAACCATTGTACAAAACCTTGCAACGATCTGTCTCAACACGAAATAAACAAGTTTGCCTTATTGTCCCAAACGGTAACTGTTGTTACCTACAGTTGCTCAGCTGCATGTGACAGCGCCAGGAGAAAGCTCAGACAACAAGCTGCTAATTATCCACAGGGCTTAATTGTCAGCAGGCTCACAGAACATTCCTGGCTCCTCCAACAAGACGCTTTCAAGACAAAGCTCTGGCAGAGTTGTGGGGGAGTACATGTCAAGAGTTTCCAGTATTCCCAACAGGCACTGTGGACAAGATTACCCAGGTCTGGCTCCTCCATGCACAGTCCTCCAACATTATCCAGACAAGCTATGAACTCTCCAACAAGTCTGCATGGCATCACATCACACCATAAGACATGACATCTATGGCTGCTATCATGCGTACACCAGCATATTGGAGTACACCCACAGTGGTTAGAATTTATTTCAGACACTTGTAACTAAAAAAAAAACCACACACCAACACACAAAATAGGTATATTTAAGAACTACACCAGAGACAGAGAAGGCCAACAGCCAAATATTATGTGAAGGAGAAGGCAACTAAGTAGTGCTATGTGGCAAGAGCCACACAGCAGCTCTCAGCAGGATTTTATTTCGCAGTAGATAGCTTTTTTTTTTTCTCATGCAATTATTCCATTGACTGTAAATTACTCTGCTGACTTCCAGAACATAAGCAGCAATTACTACACTTTCTCCTATCTGCCGATACTAATGAATTCAGTTATGTCTTTGGAGACCCACTAAACTGTTTCAACTGGTCTGTTATCATCAGCTTAAAAACATTAATGGTAAAATACTGTCTTCAATGATTACTGTTGCAGCCTTTATCCAAGCTTACTTTCCAGCACTTCTTTGATACCAGAGAATGTAAGATGCTTTCTGAAAAGATCAAGCAAAGTAAGCAGTGAACTTCCCATCTCATCTCTTCTGGATGCTGATTCCTCAAGTTCAATAATGTATTGAACATGATGCTCTGGTGATCAATATTTTGCTCCACAACTACAGGTGGGAATTTCAGAAAGGCTTTTCTTGAGAAGCGCAAAGGCAACTTACATCATTTTGACACAATTTTTATCATGAGCTTGTACATTTGAAATTAATTTTCCATAGCATTTCCATGGAATTCCTCTGTTGTGGTATGAATTTCAATGTTTTCTGGGACATCAGACATTCATGGCTGGTTTATCAGCATTGCAAGTTTCAAAGAGCATGTGATTATATTTTGGAATGAAATAACATACATGCAAAATTTCAGTAATTTTAACTGAAAATGAGTCAGAATACAACTACTGAACTGTGTCTTCTGAAATCATGAAGCTCAAAATGATGGACCCTGAACATTTAAAAGGAGGAGGATGTTAATGTTATTTAATGACTTTTCATACACAGAGAAATTAGTTACTTTCCTCAAGAGTTAACACCAAAATGTGAACTTCAAGTTCAGGGATAACAACATATTCGGGCCCTTAAAAACCATACTTTGCTCAAGAGCAGATTTCTAAAAGTTGTCCCTGGTAAAGTTAAAGAGATGTACATTGTCTATCTCAGCGCACATCCTCTGCAAATCAAACTGCTGCAATACCATTAAGTAGTTGAAATCCTTCACAGAATCCAAGCTGCAATAAGAAATTAAAAACCCTGCTAGACTTCAGCTACTATGCATACGTTTCCAGAAGCCATGTGATGTGTCAACAAAGGGTTTTGGATAGAAACATACTGTCATTCAGAAGCAAGGTACCTTATCTAAGCTGTTAACTTCTTTTTTTTCCTCAGGCCTTTCATACAATGGGTTCACAAAAAAATTCAATTAAGGGTCAAAATCCGACTTGTCACTATTACACGCACAGAGCTCCAACCACATACACAGAGTCCTTGAAATATTTTGTTTTACCAGTAGTACTGCTAACAGTATGAAGCAGCTCGGCATTCTTCCCCTTGTCATGTTTTAACACTTGATAAATCTTATTCTTAAGTCTATGAAAGTTCTCAAATGCGATCATAGGCAGATAGAGACTTGTGCTTATCCTATCAGTTGGTTGTGATTTTTCCCCCAGAACATTAGGAGGCTCTGCAATTACAATTACTAAGCTTTTATGGAAAGAAAAGAAAAGAAGAAAAAAAGAAAAAGAGTCTTCTTTGTGTTTGGATGTTCAACACTAAACATGAAAGTTTTGTCGCTTACATATTTTCAGTAAACTTCAAAACTACTCTATCACCCTTTCAGCCAAACATTACCTTCATGTCAGTCTCTCTTGGAATGTGATCTTTGAAGTCCTCAATGGAACTTACAAGGAAAGGAATGTGGTAGGATAAGACCTAAGAGACACAAGCACACAAAAAAATGAGGAAAATTACTTCCCATGTTAATTATCAGTTAGACACTACCATTATTTTACTGGGCTGATTTTCTTTTTTAATGGATTTTTATTTTACGCATTTGTATTTGTTTGTGGATATAAAACATGAAAGCCTAATAAATGTTTGCAATAAAGAACTGAAATAAAAGCCTTTAAAATGAGTAAACATAGAAAACATGGTTCAAACTAAATTTGACGTTTTAATGTAACAGTTCTCTGAACAGTACTCAAAAAATAGATTCCCTCACCCCAAGTTGCAATTCAAAGTTCAGTTACAACTGAGTATTGCTATTTTACCCACGTCATCAACCTTTTAAGAGGTAGCATTCCTGAACAGTTAAGCTTCTAATATCCTATCACTCCATTAAGTTAAATACAATGAAAATGATTCAGAACATATTCAGTTCTTTCTTACATCTCTAAGTGCTTCTTGTGCCAATGACCGAAAAGACAAGATAACACCAATAATTGTCATTCTCTTCAAAACACTGTCAACAGCTGAAAAGAGAACAAATGAACAAAGTGTTGATGTTTACAGGCTCAATTCTTCAAATAAGAGAAACAAAATATTTAACAAAATATTGAAAACAGCAAGGTACTGAAACAACAGCATTCCTTGAAAGAGCCAAAATAACCAGTGCTACAGCAGGTTTTTATAGCTGAATCCACAATGGTATCTTCAGTAGAAGACTATCACATTTACCACTTCCTGGAATGAAACCTAGTATACGCAGCTGACAGTACTGGATGCTAGCATTGGTTCTGTGCTTTCTTGAGGCCAAAAATGTCTCTTTATTGTAATTATTTTTTGTTTCCCATTCTACAGCTATGTACCAGGCTTCCATTTTACTGCTGCTATAGCTACATATTATCATCCCTGAAATGATGCTCAAAACTAATCACTAATACAGTGCCTGTGCATTAAATAATACTGAAATCTCACTTTGTACATGAGAATACTGGAAAAGTTTGAAATGATCCATCAGTTTATATGAGCTCACGGACATTTTGTTGCTTATGGATACTCAATACAGAGAAATTAATTTTTTCATTTTCTTTAACAAAGACAAATATAAAAAGTAACTCTGTATCTTTAGTAGGATCTTGTTAGATACCCACATGATAATCTTTTAAAGAGCGCTGCCATCTGGTCTGGCTTGTCAAAGCTGGTCCTCATTTGTGTTAGAACTTCAACGTTCTCCACCACGAGTTTCTATAAAGAAGCAAGGGTTCATGTCAGCTATAGATTTCAGCACGTTAACTGGATAAATGCCTCATTTAGGACAGTTCAACCTGGCAGAAAAGCAACCAACCCCATGGAATACAGATGCACCCACTGTGTTCTTAATGGGACTACAATATCAATATTATCACCAGTCACTACTATACACAAAAGCAAGCTCTGAATCAAAAAGCAGAGGATTAGATACCCCTTAGAACACGATTTTTGTATTGAGCAATGTGTACCACATCTTAAATCAAAGGAATGTAACTCCGTAAAATCAGATAACTGGTCCTTGTGCCACTCAGCTTTTTAGAAGAAGAGTATACATATTACAGTAAAAATGTAAATTCACAAAATAATAAATTCATTTGGATTGCTGCTTTCACTAATTATGCTGAAATTTAATGTTGGTAAAATTGAAAAATGGAATCAAGAGTGGAAGTCAAATCGTTAAACCTTGGTGCAGTTTACTTGAAATTTTCTTCCACTATAATATGAAATAAAAGAAAAGACACACCTCCAAGTCCCAGCACCTTAGCCTGAAACAGTTAAACTCAAGTGCAGTAGTTTTCACTTCAGTTTGGCCAAAAGAAAAGAAAATGTGTCTGTTTCTAATTTTAACAGCTCTCATATATGGAACTTGTAAGATTAGAGTACATGTAATCACTTTTCCTGAAATCATTCTCCAAATATGTATCAGATTAAAATTTAAATTACAGAGATTGCATAATCACATCTCTAAAATGCCAGATCCAAATTTCCTGCTAGCTGAGGAACTTAGGCTGTGCCAAGATGCATTTTTAAACTCTCCTCAAGCAAAAAATAGGTAGTTTATTCCTATAAAAATATTTTTGCAGTCTCAATGCTAAGTACCCTATTTCAGAAAGGGAAAAGTGATTCTCTTTCTTTTTGTAGTGGACAATCAACAGCTAAGAAAATGTACATCTCTTGTGTTCTTCTGAACATTGAAGAATGTGCTTCCTCCTGTTTAAAGAAGACTTAAATTAATGTTTGGTGTATTAAATGAAATCAATGTAAAAAAGAACTGAAGTATAGAGGGAGAAACAAAGATATTCTGAATTGGGCTGGTCTTCCAAAGTGATTATTAATAGTTTTATTTTTCAAGTATGTGCATTCCAATCCATCTTTATTTCCAGAGGAGGCAGCAGGAAAAATTAATATCCATCAAACATGTAGGCCACTATAAGTTTGGAACACAAGTATATATATTTCATAAAATCTAAGAGGCCTACCTGCAGGAACCTGCTGGGAAGGATCCATGAAGATCTAACCTTTGATAGTTTTCCTAGCTGCTTTAATAGTTTTATTTTACTTCACTTCAACCCACACTGAGAACAGGGCAAAA
Organism: Picathartes gymnocephalus; assembly: GCA_013390045.1. Classification (NCBI taxonomy): domain Eukaryota; kingdom Metazoa; phylum Chordata; class Aves; order Passeriformes; family Picathartidae; genus Picathartes; species Picathartes gymnocephalus. The sequence goes on from WEKY01047348.1 coordinate 14,022, forward strand.
CATAGCATCTGGCAAGCAGGCACATTAAATTTTAGAGTAAATATTCCTGTGACCACAGGAGGAGAAAAAAACCAACGCAATTTATAGTGCTGCTATGAATAAGTAGTGGTCTGTGTTTACTCGCACTTCGCAGTAAGTAGCCTGCGCAAAGCAGATCTGTCCAACAACTGCACTGTATCATGGTCATGCTATTCCCATAAGCTCAAGTCTATCCATAATCCCACCCAACTCTCCTTACTTTCTTATTTTCAGTGAAAAGCAGGGAAAGAAATAAGCTGTACGAAATGCAGCAAACTAAACAAGAATCTTAAGTCTCTCCCTTCTGATGCCTAACCTTTTTATATATTTTTCATACATTTGTAGCTTTGTAGATTGCATGGTTGTAGATCCAGTACTTTTCCTACCCTTTTCCCCTAGATTTCAGAAAAATAAGCTAGCCTTGTAATACATTCCTGAAAATACTGTTTAGTCTTATTGGCAGGAAGAGGGCCTACAACAACATTTTTGGTTTTCCAACCAGAATCTGAGAAGTCATAACAAGAAGTGGGGTAAAGAAGCCCTTGGACCAAATCCAGGGGGCTGACCCAGAGGTGGGTTACTGGGGCAACCAAATCTCCTACTGGATATACGTGTTAGATATCCTAATTAACCTTATAAAACTGTAGAAATCCAGTGGTGAGCATGCCCAGCACCACTGGGACACCTGGATGCTTCCAATAAAGGTCTGCTTTTTACTTAACTATTTTAACACTGTTGCAAGGGTTTTTTCTCTGTTGATTGTAGGCAACACTTCCAAGCCAAACAGTCCAACTAGTAAGAGTAGAGTGCGTATGTGCATGGACATGACGTACTTCTGCGCTGAAAGCCAAAGCAAGACCGGCTTGCACTGAAATCAAGATGGGCAATTTTAAACTAACTGATATATCAGAATTTGGCATTTTACTTTAAATCCCTCAAAGCTCTCCAGAATGCAGGACTGAAGGCAATAGTCCATGCACATTGTTACTCAGTCAAGTTTTCAGCTTCAGAAAGAATAATCAGCATATTAATTTAAGATTTAAAAGGAGTAGGCTGGAATACAGTTCAAATAATGGCTTAAATGAGGCAATCTTTCCCTTCTTGCTCCAGTCTTAAATTTTAGATATAAAACGGACATCTGTTCTCACTTTGCAGGAAGCAAAGTAAGCATGTTGAACCCTACTTGTAATAAAATCCCCATTCTCTCCTCTTGTTGCTTTTTCCCCCAAACACAGATGCTTCTCAGTGCTCTCTTGCTAAGCCAACTATCTCAGCCAAAGAGATGAACATTTTATTACTTTGTTTTTTCCTCCAAATATGTGGTCATGCACATGTGGCTCTACATCATGCTCTTCTTACCCTCAGCAGTATCAGAAAACACATATTTCAGACACAATTTAAAGTTGCTATTTAAAAAGTACACACACCTACAACACAAACTGGTCTGATTTTGAGGAAATATGACGACTCCTCAGTAAGTCCACAAATAGTCCAGCAAAAAACACTCGCCAAAGGCCTTTGTGCTTCACTTGAAACGTGATAGATGTCACTTTGTGCATAGCGAGGAGTTAAATCACACTATTCTCACCTGGAAAGTCTCATGCTCTAACTCAAAAATTGGAACGGGCATAAGGATCAATTACCCTGGCAGGCTGGGCACTCAGGTTAGGGTTGCTGCATGCCAGCTTGGAAAGCATAACCAGCCCCTCTTCTTAAGCTGTGACAGTGAACAAAAGGCTTCAAATCTTTTTATCATACATCTCAGCCTTTCAGCAGCACTGCAATTCAGGTATTTACAAAGAAAACAAGATCCTCAAAAGTGTAACATAGCATATATTAAAACCACACACTTCTAAAGGCCTGGTATGCTGATAATAAATTGTTACTGAAGAAAGAAAGGAAGTTCCTTAGATCTCCTAGGTATTCTTGTACTTTTTCAAAAATACAGCAGCATGAAGTTATGAAAAACTCCTTAGTTTAATCAGTGGTTAAATAAACTGAAAATTATGAGATGTAGTAACATCTTGGAATTAAAATTTGGAAATGACACTAAAAGAACAAGTCATATAAAAAAAATCTAGGCCAATTACCTTTTAACAGTATCACTATCCGGAGAAAGTAGTATATATTACTACATTTATTAAAACTTCTTTCCAGAAAGAGTTACACAGGTACCAAGTGTTTCCCCTGTCACTGTGTGCTGTTTTGAATATACATGAAGCAAACCTCCTTGACATGTTTGCATTTCCAACTTTTCTCACTGCATCAACTTTATTATTTGTTTGTAGTGTAGTAGATGTGGGGTTTACTTATCAGAACACAGGTATTTCTAATAAATGGTTACTGTTGAGCCAGAGGGAAAGACATATGTAAAAATGAGGAAAACTAACAAAGTAAAAAGGACCTGAAGTCTTTCATCCATGTAAACTAAACAACAGATGCATACAAACATCGTTAAGAAATAAGTCCTTATATAATTACTAAGATAGTTTTGAGATTTTCCTGCAACATTTGGAGAGTCAACAGTCTTAGGTAAGGGCTTCACAGACACGTGGAGACCTTCAAAAATGTTTCACTTCCCAATGATGATAAAAGAGACTTGACTTCTAACTTAGAGTATCTAACACAGAAATGAACAGTCTGCATAAAGTCCTGCACATTCAGCTGTTGAAGAATGTGGGATACACACACACTACCTGTGCAAACTTACTACAAAAGAAGAGTCAGATTCATAGCTTTATCGGATTGTTTGATGCAGTCATTTCAAAAAGATGGCGTGCAGAAACATAGGTATTAATTATCCTAAAGGAAGCTTCACCAGAAAACTACTGCCTTCCCACCCACCAGTTACCTTAAGCTCAGCAACCTGTGAAGAGATGTGCCACATCAGACTTTCACTTAGGAACTTCATGCCGTATGGTCCCAGAAGTTCAGAAAGGGCTCTCATTTCTGAGAAATGAAACAAACTGTTATAGTTCAAATATTCCATCTTCATTTATTTGCAGCCCATCATGTACCTAGCATGGTGTTTTAAATGCAAAAATATTTTACTCCACGGTATAATTTTAAATAAAAGAATTTGTGTGGTAGTAAACTGAAGCAGTAGCCATGAACACGTAATAT
>WEKY01047358.1:1471-25614 GCA_013390045.1 Picathartes gymnocephalus
CTCTGTCCTTAGAAACACAGTGCATTTGTCAGGTACTTAGGAACAGAAGAAGATGGAAGTCTTTATGTACTGCCACCGTTGGTAACTCATCTAATGGGAAGGAAAATGGCTGGTGGTTTTGACAGTTGTTTCTCACAAGTATCCAGGATCTGGGCTGGACTGATTACATTCATGACTCAAAAATAAAAAATGAGATTCTGGAGTTAAACTGCTTAATAGGCAGCAGAGATTATGGTGAATAGGTGCCATCCAGTCAGGAGGTTTCTCAATCAATCACACAGAAAGTAAAGAGAGGAAGAAAAAATCCAGTGCCCACTATCTGTTAGAATGGACAGGAGCATTAAGTATGCAACTGCCACAGTGACTTCATTAGGGAGAAGAACACTTTCTCCAAATCCTGATTCAGGCTGAACCTGGAAATAATGTTTGGAGATGCATTATTTGTTTTCATTTTCTCCTTTGGAGACATTGACAAAAATGAGAACGAAAGGAAATAATTTCTCCCAACCAGTCTGTAAAAGGTGTTTTCCTTGGGGACCATGATACCTTCTTCAAGCTGAAGTTACACTGCTCTAATTTATATCAGAGTTAGGACATCTGAATTTTGGAAACTTTGGAAATATTGATAGTGTTTTGAGGGAAGTTATTAATTTACTCCTTCATGTGCTGAGGGGAGAGAGGGGACAGAAATCCTGCCCACTGTTGTTTTGCTAACACATTTCTGTTTTAAATGGTAATGGGCTATGGACTGGACATACAGGACCCACAGGTCAAGTGTAGCCTTCTCATTCTCCCAAGGGAAAGAGAAAATACAATCTCTGGAGAGGTCTCTGAAATTTGTGACTGTTTCTAGAAATGACATTTCTTGTATCAGGGTATATAAAGGACAACTAAAACTTCTTCCTCCCTATTTTTGAGGAGAGTTTGTGCATGGGATTTTATATTCACCTGGATCAAGAACAGTTTGTAAAAGGACCTCTGGAGAAAACATAATTACAGAACTCTGCAAAGGACAGAAAAGAGCTGTAGAAGAAGAAAAAAAAGTGTGGAGATTTTAGGCTAGGAAATTAGTGAGGGGTTTTTGTAATAAATTCTGAGGCAAGGGAGAATTCTTCCCTGCAGTAAATGAAGAAAGACCCGTTCAGACTTCCTGTACCTCAAAGGCAAAAAACAAGAGGAGAATGAGGTATTATTAGTGTGATGACATTGGAGCTGATGCAAGCACTAATGGCTTGAGTACTGTATCAGAGAAGTAGAGGATTGCTTAGGATAATGCTGATAAAATCATCTATCAGACCACAGAATTGTGGAACAACACATAGTTTGTTATAATTAAGGGTTAATATTGTTTGGTGTGTTTTGGGGGTGCAGTGGCAGAGTTGTGTTCAGGCTTTACTTTAGACTTGTGCTGACTTGGGCCATTTACAGTCAATTGAGCTGTAAGACCGTCCCTGGTCATTTGGGCAAAAAACCAAAAAGACAACATAAGAGTTGTTGTCTTTATTACATTCTGGCATTGGGTGTGCTGGGAGCTGCCCTACCTTTGGCAGCCTTATGTGCACCAAACTTTATCTGTGACCTCAGTTTTCCTGGGACACAGCCCTTTACTGCCACCTGAAGCAACGGAATCACAACAGTCTCCCTAAGCACAGGACCTCTAAAGAAAGGTGAAGCAGGGGTGGAGGGTGGCAATTAGTCAGGGTCTTTTGACAGAGGGGAACTGGCTAATTTCAAATGTCATTTGTTGCAGTGTAGAAACACCTGTAAGATAAGCTGGGATGATAATCCTACCAGAAAAAAAAAAAACCAAAAAAACTTAGTTACCCTCTCCCTCTTTTCTATATATATGTAGAATGGTCACAGGCGGTCTGTGGAGGGCAGGGTTTATTGGTATAAATCTAATAAACATAGTTTGCTATTAACTTGTAGCAAGGTCCTCAATACCTTATAAGTTGTAAGGGAGCAAGGCAGGAAACGTTGCTGGACTTGAGGCTCTATGCTGTACACAAGATGATGCTGAGGCAATGATACCTCTAAGAATCCCCCTCATTATTTGGACCTTAGCTATGAAGGTCTACTAATTAATCCTAATTAACCCTAATTTATTTTGCTTGCACTTTTAAATTATGAAGATAAGTATGAACCCCATGTGGATACACAAACAGGTATGTGATATCTACAAACATAATCTTTTTTATGACAAACTGAGATAAGCTGCAATAAGATTTTATGTGCTGGTTTGCTGTACCTGTTTTTTTTTTTTTATTTGTTTTGTTTTCTTATTAAAGGTGTGGAAGAAAATACAGCTTATTTCTGTACTGAAATAGCTGAGACCGTCAAGACTTCCACTGTGGACAAATTCTGATAGCAAAGAACTTTCTTTTGTCAGTAATTGCTCTTTGTGGTTCCCAGGAGAAGGTGGCAATGTCCATAACTTTGGGAAAAAAAAAGGCAGATAAAGGCATCTAAAGATGTATATATATCCATTCATATATCTATTTCTGCTTTTACCCCCTGTGATCAGCTAGAGAACAACAGGTGAAGATGGTATATTTGGAGTAGGAGATATATCCAAATCTCTATGGTAAGTCACCCTGTGGGCTCAGCACTGCAAGCAAATTGGGCACATTCCCACTTGTCACCTGGGAGTAAATCATGCTTTCAGAGGTCTGTCTTTCAAGACACAAACGTTGCTCCTGTGGTGCCACGGGAGATGCAAAGGGAGATTTGTTCCAGGTTCCTGCCTTGTTCCTGTGCCTGTTGCCTTGAGTTAACTATCAATTTACTAGAGTAAAAGCTGCTAAGAAAAGTGACCTAGTAAAACACACAATAGATGGCTTACACACACACACTCTGTGCTGACCAAGTGAAATAAAAAACACTTATTTTTCATAGACAGCTGTGCTTTCTTGTATGTTACGCTGCACTTGGCAAAATGGTGTTTATGGAAAGAGTGCACTGCTGGGATTAGATATGCAGATGCCAAAGGGCCTGCTTTTCCTTGGAAACATTTTCTGCTGTATGAGATTACTATAGCCTTGACCATACACTTGGTAAACATCTGTCCTCTACAGATAACCTGGCATCATGAGCAGAGTCTCATCTTAGGGGCTAAAAGCCCTCCCCTTCCTTCAGGGGATTCACTGTTCCTAATGTGTTCCCAGAAGAGGTTTGTCTCTCTTGGCTTAAACATCAAGTGGAGAGTGTTTGGCAGTCTCCTTGGCAATCTTGTCCTGTATTCATCAAGCCTGATGTGGTGGCTTGCTTTCTTGGACACATCCAAGAAGTATCTGGAAACAGTGTTATTCTTACTACCAAACTTAGGTATCTTGGCTAGAGTCTCTGAAAGCGCAAAGTGGCAAATAGCTGTAAATAACTATAGGCAGTATAAATAAATGTAGGCAGACAAATATTCAATTTTTAATCATGGCAAATGGGTGTAATCCTTAAACCCTGTTACCCTTCATTACAAGTCTGTTTTTGGCTTCCATTTCTTTTAACTGCCTCCTCCACTTTTTAGTGTATGAAGACCACCCTGGTGAAGTTCTACCTTCTTCTATCAGGAAGGATAATCTTGTGCTTGTGAGGTTTCCCTAGGGCTTCCGAATGAGTCTTTGGAGTTGCTTTCAGAGCTCTTTATATTCCTGTCTCCTAATGAGAGAGCAATTTTCATAGAAAAAGAAATCTCCTTTGTACAGCATGCTTCTAAATGAACAAACCAGGAATCTTTTAAACAGACAGGAAGAAAAGTATTTTCCACCTGTGTTAACCATATGTCACTGCTCTGGAGTCTCAACTTCTTTGTCCTTGCCCAAATTCCAGTTGTTTTCAAAGAAAACAGAGCTTTCAGAAATTTACATCAACAAATGTGTGTACATATATGCATAAAGATATGTTAGTGTGCAAATTGCTGTCAATTACTACTCTTTTTTAAAAATATGGTATGATATGCCTGTTTGTCCACAGCAGTGAAAGGGAAAAGCTCTTTTCACCTCAACTCAGTCATTTTCAGTGACTGCAACTAAGGTTTCAGTATTTCATACTACTCATTTTAGACTTACATTGGCGGTGAAGCTGGCAGACAAATGAGAGTGTAATGGATTAGGCATCAGAGAAAATTGGAAAATACAATTAAACTTACATATTTTATGTGGTGTTTTTCTCCTCTATATAGCTATTACCATTTTGAAACCATCTGTTTTGTAACTGTGAGCTATCTCTTCAACTTTGCCAACATTAAAATTAATAGTTGAATAATTTTAAAAACTTGACCTGGTTTCAGACTATTTCCACTTTTCTGAATAAATCTTCAGATAATCACAGATTCCAGATGAAGCAGTAAAACATGCAGTACTTTTCTGGAGGGGGAAAATATTATGATCCAGCTTTGCAATTTTCTAAGTGTTTTATGGCAGAGAGTAAATGTAGCTATCTCTGACTGATTCATACAGCAGGTACAAGTAATATATACCAGGCTGTGCATTCATCAGGCAATGCTTTTAAACACATAAGAGTTGTGGATTTTTATATTTCTTTACATTTTTCTGGGTATCAGTTAATTAACTCGACTCTGCTGTGAAACTGCATCCATTTCAGAGGTGCTCCATAATAAATTCAGTAATTTTGGGGAGACTCTTTGAAAAGGACATATTGTCAGAGGAATAAAGATCCATATAGTGCAGACTTAACCAGCTCCAGGAGTGCAGGCTTGGGCATGGAGGATGTCAAAAGGACAGGAGTCTGAAGCTCTCCCAAAGCAGGATTTGTGAAAGGTGCTCTCTAACGAAGAAATGTTTCAGCTGCTGGACTATTTTCGGGAACACTGGGACAGAGAAATCATTAAGCTGTCTTAGAGTTTTCTTAGACTTCTGTTTTTTTTGTCTGTCTCCTTGGTAAGATCTTTGGTTGCACTGCACTCCCTGGCAGTCTTTAGAACTGGAGAAAACCGGCAGTCTTTCATGTTGACAAAGAAAAGGAAGAAAGAATAAAGGATTTTTCACCCATTTTCTTTGTGATGAATGAAGATGGTTAAAAATTATACTTCGAATTTTTCCTGTTTTGATTTTCTGCATTAGAAATGCATTTGAAATTCATACTTACTTTTTTAAAGGCTGTTGGAATGATTGAAAACCCGACATAAAAAAGTATGTAGGCGATTAACAACTGTTTGACTGGAACAGTTGCTAGAAAAACTTTCTTTGTCAAATGTTCACCAATCCTATAATTTTAAATATGGTTAAGAAAATGATCCTGTACCTAAACTTTGAAGCATGTAAAAAAATAAGACATAAACTAAAAAAAGTCCTGTAAGTAGCCACTGACAGCAGAAAATGGCAAGCAATGGCCAATATCTGACTTGATATTTTCAAGGGAAAAAACCACCAAAACGAAGATTACTTCAAGCCTTATTTCAATTGCTTTTATACATTATACAGAAATATGAAGAAACCCAAACATATTTTTCTTATCTTTGCTGGTTACATTTCAAAACTGTTTTTAAACAGGCAGTCAATGAAGAGGTAAGTAGTTAGGATAATATATCCTTATGCAATAAATGTTATAGCTAGGAAGTAGTTTTGTATCTTGCAAGTGTGAAGACAAGGAAAAAATCCTTTTGGGGATAGTTATTTATTAAAAATAATAACCCTCTGATATAATTAGTGCTGTACTTGCTGGTTAAAAACATGATTAGGAATCCCCTCTCTCATTTTGCTGTGCTCTTCATTGAGTTGTACTGCTCAGATTTGTAGATAAGGTCTCTCTCCTTGCTATGTGATGACACAGGATCTCATTCAGCTTCAGACATTTTCCTACTTGGACTCTGTGACACACAACAGGCCTTTTAAATAATGCCAGTGTTTTCTATAACGTCAGTGAAGAGTCTTATTCACAACCCCCTTTTTGTCAGGCAGCGGAACAATGCCTCAAATTATATGTATAGTCATATATTTTTTGAGAGTCTAGTGGATTTTTTATCCTGATAATTAAACTGTCCTTTCTGCTGAAAGATTCTCCTGAGAAAGGATCAACAGCTCTTGTTTAGATGGTGGCAGTAGGTCACTTACTGGGGGTAACTACACAGCTATGGGGGGAGGTATGCTGAGAGGTGTGTACTCCCCTCTCTAACTCTGCAGCTGTACAGTTCCTTGCCCTGTGATGCAGCTGTAATCCTGTCCAGCTTCCATCCCCTCCTTCCTCCTACTTCCCGCTGGGATTTCTTCTTTTCTTTCCGATTTTATGGACACCATTATCACTGGGTAGAACACCTATTGCATTTTGTCTCCCATTTAAATTTTATTTTAGGACACCATCATTCAAAGGAATAGCTATCTAACTGGTGCACACTTCAGTGACATTCCTGTCGAGCATCATTCCTAAATTATGAAAGCTGCTGCTTGAACAGTATTGCTCACAAGAGCTTCCATTGCATTTTGAACAAAGAAATCATCAGTGGGGCTCTTGCTAGCACCATATCTTAGAGAATGGTGTCAGCAGCATTGGCCATGGCATATGACACTCTCTCTGTTTCTGTAAAGGTGGAAGGCATCGAGGCTGCCCTGGGGCAGACATGCAACTGTCTCCTCTCTGCAGCAGAGGCAGCCTCCCTGTGTGGAGCAGCCCAGGCAGCATGTCTGGGCTGCTAGGGCTGATATCTAACATGCTGTCATATTGTTCATGGAAAAAACGCCTCTTTCTTCCTAGTCAAAGAACTGTATTTGCTCTGGGATGAAGCTGCCACCTCCATAATTGGATAGGAAAGATTCTGCACCCCTGAGCAGCTGGATGCAGGTGTGCACTTAAGAATTCAACTTCTAAAGAGCCCTTTCTCTTGGTCTTGGTCCTCCTAAGATATGCCAAATGGCAAAGCACAGACATACTTTTACCTTCCTGCAAAGTGTTCCTGATACCATTTCCTATAGCAGAATTCTGCGGAAGGGAAGATTTTTTTTCCTGTCCATCTTTCTTGGTCCTTTCCTCTTTCCTATTACTTGTCAATCGGCTGGTACAGGAGAAGAAAGCTATCACAGCATAAGATCATATGAATGGCCTTGCTTCTTTGGAATGAAACTTTATTTAATTCAGTAGACTGTCTTTAAAGGAAGTATGTGGAAGAACAAAAACTAGGCAAGCATCCTTCACCTTATACATTCCTAGCTTCCAGGTATTCACCCCTGCCAGGATTCCCTGAGCCTGTTGAGTTTGATCTAGTAGAACTCAACTGATCTAATGCACCTCCAAGGTTTTTGCATTCATGATTCATGATATATTTTGGCAAGGAATTCCACCAATCTATTCTACCATGTTGCATGAAGACAGTCTTTATCTTCACTGTTATCTGTCTCTGAATAATTTCATCTTATAGCCACTAGTTCTTGTGCTGGAGGAAACAGTGAGGGTCCAATCCTTCTCTGGCCTTCCAGAAGATCTTTGAATTTTGAAGATCTCAGCTGTATCTCTCTTCAGGGTGTCTCTGCCAGCTGAAGAATCCAATTTGTCCTTGGAAGAGATTCTGCACCTTGAATTTCCTTGGTTCCTTCCCCTGAACCATTTAAAGCATTACCACATGTTGTCTGCATGTTTTTCACCCATGGGAATCAAAAGTATCAAGGTGTGGGTGCTGTCTGGCATGAAATTCTGGGTTTTATTCTCTGTTCCTTTCCTTATAATTTCTACTCTTTCTGAACTGCCTTCAGTGCTGAACCAATATTTCCATAGTACAGTGGTTCACAGCCCCTGCCCTGACTGACCTTTCTTGACTCACTGTAGATCTCTTGGCTGAAATAACCCCTACAATAACTAGGTGTGAAAGCTCTGCACACCATCCCCCATCAGTCTGTACGTGCATCTGCTGCTCCAGGTTCCTGCCAATATGCTTGGATAGCTATAGGGCAATGTCAGTGACCTTATGTCTGTTTTATACCTTCCTCCACAGAAGCTCTGAGACTAAACAAATGCCTATTTTCTTATCAAGTTCTACGGCACTAAACAGTCAGAGGACTTTCTGCAGTGTGTGTGGAAGTGGACTCAAGGCCAGAGAAAAGGATGCAGGAGGATGCTGGGTCATGAAGGCAGACAGAGTGTGGTTTATCATAGAGAGAATCAGTCTGGAGGTGAGGACATTGCCCACCACATCCTGTGCACAGCACTACAGAAAGCAGCCTTACGCTCATTCTCTCACAAAAAAAGCTGGAGAAGCCCCAAGCCATAAATTGTTATATGTTGGGAAAGAATTCTGGGAAATTATCAGTCTATAGCTACCCTGTTCTTATGTCCTTCCCTAGCTATCTATTTTGTAGCCCCATTAGAGACATTCTTCTGTTTATGTTTCTTGGCTGCAATGCAGTATGTATCCTCACTAAAACATCTCCATTTTGTTGTCTCTGTAATAGGGGGAAAGATATACACACTTTCTTGCCAGTTTTCTCCTCTGGCTGTCTCAGATCTGTGTGACTGTATCATAAGAGCAGCTTTCTCATGGTCTGTTGCTTGTGCTTTGGTTCTAATTATAAATAAGAAATACATCAGAATCTGTGATCGCTCTTTTTTTTTTCTAAGTAACTCGCTAGTTTCCAAACTTCAGAAAGAGTCAGTTTTCTGTTAGAGTTTGAGTCCCCTTGCTCGTTCCAAATTTTCTGTATGTTGTAAATACAATGCCAGCCAGTTGTCAGGTGCAACTGCTCTGTGAGTTCCTTTTGATTGCTACTGCATGCCCATATATATGGCAGCTAACTCCTGTGTCCTTGCACTGTCTGTTGTATCTGCTTTATTTGAGACTGGATATATTTTAGCAGCAGGCAACAGAAAATTTTTATGGACATTTCAGAGAAGTCATAACTCACCCCCCCTAAAATATTTTATTTTCTCCACAGTGCAATAAAGCAGCCTCCTTTTTTATATAGCTGGAGTACCATTGGATTCAGGTAGAAACTTTTCTCACATTTCTTTGGCTCTTTTGAGGTTGGAAGTAAAGGTAAGTAACTGAAACAAATTCCACAAAACATAAGTGATATGTAGGAGGCATGAAATGGAGAGATAACTGTTCCAAATTTTAAGCCTGTCTCTCTAAAGACTTGCAAAATATTTGCACATGGAAACAGATAATTTGCATTGAGTCTCAATACAATATATTAGAGCAAACCCACACCAATCGCTAAACTCTAAATGTTTGAATCGCATCCTCCTGTTCATGGAAGCTTTAGGTTGTTTCAATAATATTATCTAGGATTTTTGTTGTTGGTTCGTTGTATTGTTTGGTTGGGGTTTCTCCCTTTTTTTTCTTCTTTCCCCAGATGCAGAATAATGTTATTAATAACATGTTTAATTTCACCAACACTTAAAATTGGACATATTTCCATAGACTTGGTCTGTAGCTAACTGCAGTAGAAACTGTCATTAATTACTGGAAATGGGATTAGGATCCTAAGAAGCAACATACACCATATCCATTTTTGTCTGTTACACATCTTGCAATAAACCCCCAAATCCTCAAATGTAGCTGCAACACTTTGGGAGGGAGAGGAAGTTTTGACTCTTGGAAGAGTGGTCTGTGAGTTTTGCACAGCCTACAGGGAATCCAGCATTGGCAGAAGGAGAGCCTCATTTAAAATAAATGCCTAATTTTTTTGTTTAACCAGCTTGGTGTCTGGTCTAAGACAGAGGTGTCTCTGTAATTTGGGGTGTAACTCTTGCTCCTCCCATCAGAAGTAGGATCTAGTGAGACTGCGGTCACTTATTTTTGGAGGCGATTTGGGGGTGCACAGAGTCGGTATCCAGGAGCAGGTCAGCTGTGCTCTGCCGAATCACCAAGCCTATCACGCCCTTAGGGAGGGTTATGGTGGTTGCCCTGCGGCTGCTGCTGAGAATGGAGCACTGGACTCTGCGTGTCTGTGCAGCAAGGAGGGAGCTGCACTGGCTCAGCAGACAAGCAATGACTGATGCATGCCCCACATCTTTGGGGGCCTTTGATGCGACTTCAGCACAGTTGTGCCCTGTCTGCTGTTTATGCACTGCTGGTTTTCCTCGTGCCTCTGCAATCTTGAAGAATGGTGAAGGCAAGGCACTGCAGAATGGCTGAGGGAATGCTATTCCTTGTCTGGATGTGCAACCTACTTACTTGGGGTAAAGAACACCAGCAACAATTTTATAATGTTTAGATCCCTTGATGGCATAGACTTTATGAAAAGTGGCACAGCCCTCCAGTAGGATCAACAATTACATAGTTTAAAAACTAAAAAAAGAAAAGTTGGAAATTAAGGATTAAGGATTCCGCCCAAATTTTGTGCAGAACCACAGCTGATCACAGCACAAAAGGTTTCTCTGTCAGCTTCTAGTAATTTTCTTAAGGGCAGATAAACCTTTTGTTTCCATGATTATGAGAAAGTAAGAGAGAAAAAAATGAAATAAATGAAAAAAAACCCCAACATATATCCTCTAAAAGCGAAACAGCTCATCCCTACATATTTTTTCCTACTTACTCCTCTGTAGTACTTCTGTGTTCCAAGATAAATGTGCTGCACAAGCACACAACTAGCACAGCCTGGTTTGAAGTCTTTTCAGCAAAAAAGCAGAAAGTGAACTGCCAAGGGAAACGCTTTCTTCCCAAACTTGAGGGGAGCCTTTCCAGTTAAGATTTGTATGTTACTAACTGTGACTCACACTAAAAAGCCTGTCAAAGATAATACATCAACAGGAAAAAAGTATGGTCAAAGAAAAAGTAAAGTCATAGAAAAAGAATTAATTTCAAAGCTCACCTGCTAGTGTCTGGTACAACACAAAGCCTCTTTCTTGTTACAGCTCAGCCTACTGATCTGAGAGTTGAACCTGCAGAAACAACTACTTATTGAAAAAAAAAAGTTGTCATTTAAAAAAAAATAAGTAATGAACAAAAATTCCCAAGCAGTGACACAACACCTGCCCAAAGTCAGCATAGGTATTGTTAGAGGAAATCAAAAAGAATACAGAAAGGGCAAAGTAATTATGCAACCAGGTCTTTTGTTTCGTATGTGTTGGTGTCCCAGTGATGTTCTCAGATCCTAGGAAGATCAAAATCATCTGAATTATCTGAAGATCAAATTTTGTAAGAGTATTTTGGACATAATTGCCAGAAAAAGATTAAGGCACACAGATCTGGTCTTTATATGTTCCTTTCCAATATGCTACCAAGAATTTAGAAAATAATGTTAAAAACAACCCTTAAGGTTGTTCAGGGGTGTTGTTGCTTTTTCTTTTTTTCCCAAATGTTAATTTATAGAAAACAAAAGCAACACAACTTTAGAAAATATATACCTGATTTTGGTGTTAGAGATGCAAGAGGGAGGCTGCCTCTTTTCTATTCTTACTAAGGTAAGAATATATGGCAATACTGCCAGATCAAGATGAGTCTGTATTTTAGATGTCTTCCTGACAACAGTCATTAGCAATTCATAAGGAGATACCTCATTAAGCAAATAACATATAAATTATGGGGTAATTTAAAAATGCTTCTAACTCATTACAATAGACTGATTAAAAAGCAGACTTTCATAACATCCTCTCTTTACCCGTAATGACATTGAACCTGAGTTTCATTCTGTTCCCCTGAAGTCCAAATTTGTGGGAGCTTTGCACAGCGTTTCCTCCAGCTTACATACCAGACCCTAGATCCAGAGATGCTACTTCCCTTTTTAGGTGCCACTGAGGTGGGCTGTTACGGAGAATAAATCCGTACACAAGCAGACATGCTGATCTGGAAGTGGACTACCTGTATGGATAGGCTTCAGCTTGAAGCTTCAGGAAACTTTCTGGGGCTTTGTAGTTCTCACAGAAAAGTTGAGGCAAAAAACTGCCCCTTCCTCAACCCTCCCCTCATTCTATTGACAATTTGCAATGTTTATTTTCCTTTCCACTTGAAATCGGAACTTCGACTCGTCGGGATGGTCTCCAAATAGTGTTCTTTGAATACTCAAGAGCTGCCAGAAAGATCAGCAGCAACCAAATGGAAAGAGTTCCTGGATATAGATTTTGGGAAAGTTCTAAAAAGGAACCCTGAACCTGCTCTCCAGGCTACATGGAATGTGCCTACTTGAAATGCACTGCTGGAGTATGGTGCACATCATCCAAACTGGGTGTCTCTAGAAGGGTGCCAGGGGCCCATATCTGATTTTCATTTGCAGGGAAACTGGAGTGCAATTGTACCTTATTTCTGCCAGAGAATTGCCTGATGGGAAGTCAAGATAGACATAAACCCCTCATGGCCCTGAGCTAGGATTTTGGAAGAAGTCTAGGGGCAAAAGAGATAGACTCATATACACATAAACTGTTTTGACTTCACTAGGACTGAGATTTTTGTTGACTTTGCCAAAGGAATCTAGAAATTATATTGAATTCGGTTCATGTGGCAAGTCTTTGGCAATTAGAGGTGGCATCTGTGGGAAAAGGTCAGGGGTTGCCTCATGCCAGACACATACAGTTCCATCTGGCTCTGCAGTGGACTGAAGGACACAGCTGAGCCCACCAACAAAGCTGAAAGACCCTCTGTCTTTGTGAAAGAGCAGAACGCATCGTACAGGCAGAGGACGAAGGGAAAAAAATATAGAACAATGAGAAACATCAGAAGGAACACCAAGCTGAGAGGATGAAAAGGATGTTCCTCATGACAGAACGAAGATCACCCCACAAAAGACCCATACATAAGCCCACACTGGAGCAGATACTTCCCTGGTTGTACTTCAACACAGAGAGATCCCATGTTAATCTGTGGAAATTTTGTAAGAAAAAAGGAGCAGCAGAGAGAAAATGCTACATCTTGACCCCGACCACCTGTACCACCTATTGCCTCACTGAAGCTGTTGAATATAACCTGTGACAGCAGTAAGGTGGGTGCAGCCTGTAGAGAAACTGAGGATGGAAAGAAGGAAAGGTGTTTCCCAAGTGTTCACATATTTGTTTTTTTTTTTTTTTTTGCTGTTTAATACCCAAACTGGTACCGAATTATTTAGATTTTCAAGTTCTCCAAGGCTGAGTCTGTTTTGCTGGTAATAGAAACTGTTAAATTATCTTTCCATCCTTATCTCAACCTACCAGTCTTCTTGCTCCTGTTCTTCCTATTTTATTCCCTCATCCTGCTGGGATGAGGTGGAGGAATATGTGAGTAGTTGTCTGGGTGCTTGACTGTGAGCCGAGGCTATATCACCACAAATATATCCCTTGTAGCTAGTGTCTTTGTTTATTTATTCCCCAACTCTATATGATTTTCCATCTGAAAAGAAAAGGTTGTAGTGATGATAAAATGTTCAACAATGTCTGTAATTACAGTTCTGTCATTAATCTCTAAGCAGCAAATTCCCAGCTTTTCAGAGGATGCCTCTTGAAAGCATGGCACTCTGTCATTAATGAATAGATGATGTAATCTGTAATTTATCATTCACAAATAAAATTGTGTTCAAATTATGAGTAACGGCCATGGAGAAAGATACAATCTATCCCTCTCCTGTGCCAATCTATGGATATGAGTACCATATAGAAATAAAATATTTTTTTAGTGCACAATTTGATATTATTTTATAATTCTAAGAATTTTGTTGACAAAATAATTCATATATTTTTCTCTGCAATTTGCAAAGCAGTGCACTTCTGGTGATGAAAGTGAAAGGATGCTGATGGGTTCTGAGGATGAAGAAGAAGGAAACACGTGGTTAAAAAAAAATATTGAATTAGAATTAAAGCCAAAAATTATGACTATTAAAGATAGTCATGAAACACTTCCTCAGCATCTTTCTAAGCATCTAGGCCTCCATCCAACAAAACTCAGAACCATCGGCTTGGTTTCTGTCATGTCACTGAAAGCTGTGTATAAGTCAGCCCATGAGGTTAAGCATGCACTTAATTGTTTTATTTGCAAGGTTACAGGGTCTTTTCAAATACAGAATGGAATTACATCACCCAAGCCCTGCAGAATGTAAGCCTGAGCCATTGCCTGCAGGGTTGGGAGCTGGGCTTACTTGTGTGGTTGCAATGGTATTGCCTTGACAGCATTCAGGAATGTATTTGACATAAACCTCTGTATAGAAGCAATTTCTTAGCTGAACACAGGTGTCTCTGTGTTTCAGAGCTCAGTTCTGGAGCTTTTACTCAATGGATGGCCATGAAGTACATTTAGCCATGAAATCATTCCAAGCAGCTTCCTAACTGCTGCTCTTTGCAAGCCAGTTTATACCTGATCTGAAAAAGTAAAAAGCCATTGTTTTACTTCAGGTCATTAGCGCTCTAATTGGCCATTACCTAACCAGAAATGTATATCCATTATTGCTGTTATAAATCTTTCCTCTCTTCTTCCTTTTCTTTTTAACCAAGTGGAAATGAGAGAAAATCTAGCTAGAACTGGATATCTACTTCAGATTTTTTTTGCATTTCTAAATGATTTCGTGCCCAGTCTAGAGATGGGTTTTCCCTGAGTACTTAAAGTGTTATAACATAAACTTATGTTTAGGTTTGAAATGTTTGCATCAGGACATTTGAGTTATATTCACTAAGAAAGGATTTGGAGTAGACATTCAATTTTCTGTATGTTGTTGTGAGCAGTCAGTCATTAAAGATGGTGTGATAGCCAAAGCCAAAACCCTGAATCTGGAAACATTAGGATTTTATCATCCCCTTACAGGAGGAGGGTGTACGTGAGAAAGATGAATGCCAATAAAAACAATGAATCTCTGGCAAGAGAACTATTTGAAAAATAGTTTCCTTGGAAACCTTATTATACTTCATACATGTTATCTTTGAGATAACAGCTTTTTCTTATCAAAACACCCACACGGCAGAAAGTATCTGTTTGTATTTTCTCCCTCTGTTTCAGGGAGAAAGAAAGGTTACAAGAAATTGATAAATTCAGAATGTTTTCCCTTTCTTCTGACCTGTTTTTTCCTGGTACAATTATTTTCTATCCCGAAAGGAAATGCAAGAAGGTTTACGTATGTCAGTCCTGCAACTTAGCTCATTGTACTAATGGGAGTTAACATTTAAAGGCTGAGAAGTGGTTTATTGTCTCTGAACGTGTTTCATGATAGGGAAATGCCACAGAACTTGTTTCTAGAGCTTGATGGAGTCCTTTGTAACTAAAACTATTATTGATGTTATAATTTTGTCCCAAAGGCTAATACAAGTTTCATTTTCTGATGGTGACAACTGATATCAACTTCAATTTCCTCAAGCTTGCTCATGGATTTCCTTTGAGACTCAACAAATATATGGATGCAGTTTAATGAATTGTGAACCCTGAAAAACAAACAAACCTTTACAGAGAAAATGGAGGCAGAAACATATTTTGGTACTTTTTCTTTTATGTAGAGTCACTTGAATGAATTATAATATTTATGAAGATTTGAATATGTATTTGCTTTAGAAGGCAGGCATACAACATTATTATGGCCTCAATTTTTTACAGTAAACATGGTTTTAAGCCAGAAATTGCATTACAGCTACTGCCCTACCTGCTGGTACCTGTGCAAATCTGAAGGACTTGTGAACTATGAAGAAGCATAAGTTCAAGAAATTACCTCAAGTCAAGCTACTGCAGATTCCTAAAACAGAACTCAGCTCTAATTTTAGGGTGGGATCCTTACCAGCTTCCAAAGTTTGGGGATAGTTATAGTGTGTGTGCTTCTAGAGTGCAGTATCAGACTCTGAACTGTCTTCATCATATTTAACCTCATAATTCTTGATTTCTTACGAAAACCTAGCAGTTTAAAATTTTACGGTGGGATTCATCATACCTGCCTTTAGCTATCTAAACACGAAATATTTTTCCTGAGGTTTCTGTACTGTTTCCACAGTAAAGGATGTGTGTCAACCATCTCCAGAGGATACTTCCCAACACCCTACAGTGTTGTTGTATAGAGCAACCTTGAAAAGACCCTCTCAGACATGCCTCTTTCTTTCCTTTCATGGGCGTTGGAGGCTTGATGACTCAGTTGGACTAGATAACAAATTTTGAGACCTGAAATATTTATTTCTCAGGTCAGGATCCAGAGAACAAGGTGATGGCCATGGCCTCTCACACTCCATTGCAGAGATCCTGATTTCATAAAAATAAATCAATCCAAAAGAAAAGCCAAACAGAACAAAACCAAACCAGTAAGACAGTTCTTTTTGATGATGTACCCAGAAATTAATATTTGCTATGGAAACCAAATCTTCACTATTAATATATGCATCTTGTAAGACAGTTCTGTTTTGTTTTGGTGACCTTGTCTGGTCTCAGAAATTGTAAGCTCTTTTCCATTGCCTATTCACAATAATTCATGATAATTTAGTTATTGAAATTCCTCTGGGTGTCTAAAAAAATAAACCTTCTAATGGAGTGAAAATTAAGCTAGTCAGTACATGTAAACCAAATTACATTTACTGCATTCGAAACAGGTGGGGGTTTTTATTGAGTCTTTTGGTCCAGTGAACCTCTGGATAGTAAGCACAAAATAATACAGCCAACTGCAATTATTGAAATACAGGTGCACTACAGTCTTTATTGGAAGTAAAACCAAAAGTCTGCTTACTTATGTGTCAGTGAGAGAGCATCTCTAATCTTGCTGAGAAATAGAAATGGCAGTATGTGGTTTAACTGGACTGTATAAATCATTTCTGTTTACAACTCCAAAATTTCAGGTGATGACTTTTCTATATTTTTTGTTTCCTTAGTCATATTTCATATATGAGGGGAAAAAAGAAAAAGAAAAACAACACAAGGAAAAACAGCAACTTGGTGCAACTCTGAGTCATGTAGATACAAAGCATAGCTTGGTAGCTTAATGTTATTGTCTAAAAATTCAGAGAAACTTGCTAGTACTGGAAAAATGGATTATGCAAATAACAGCAGCTCATGCTGACCTGTCTTTTCTTTGGCTTTACAGCTTTGCAGCTTCTTGCTTTGCCTTGGTAAAGATAATCAATTAGTTCAGTCTGGCTTATAGGGTTTTAACACAAACGTTTTCACTAGATGTGAAGTCTGTTGGCTTAACTGTAAACTTTATACTAGTTGTAGGGAGAGTTGTACAAAACTGGGTTTGGCAGAGGCAGTCCAATCATGGAATCTTTTAAGAAACATTTTTTTTTTTTGTTTTTGCTTCTCTCAAGTTTTAGTTTTTAGTGGTATAAGTTACTATTAATTGCCTTTGTATGCTTTGTTAATCTAAGTATGGCTCATTAGAGGCACAATCCTGTATCTAGCAGAGTAATTTGAAGATTTTTCTGTTTAGCTCTTCAGAAACAGGATCAAGTCTTAACCAAAATACTGTGGTCTCTCAATTAATTTTATGAATGATCCTTGGGAAAATGTACTTCTAGTTATAATTTGTTTTAATGGTATAAAGACTTTATCTGTTTATGTTATGTATTTTTAGTTTTAGGGCTTTTCCTGTCTGAATGTTGGCACCATGTAAAAGTGCCTAAATTAAAGTCTCCAGTTTAACCAACACGTCTCAGTCCCTTTGCAGTCACTGGGGAGGGGAAGGCACCTCCACAGAGGAATTCACACCTCAGGTTCAAAGGACTGTCTGGAGATGCTCTCTCTTCACTGACCTTAAATTAAGTGAACATGCATTCCTAAAAATTTGGGGTTTGAATTACACATGCTTTATTGAGATGTTACCAGAGCCATATTGTGACTGTCAAGATTGGAATGAATGCTTCTCTGTACCAATTTGGAAAGAACCATATAGGACATTATGCCTTGCTGCTGTGACTTATGCAAGCCACAGAAATCCCAGCCTCTACTATCTGGCAACTCTAATTTCCTTAACTTCAGTAAGGATAAATGGGAATACCAGGGTACTGTTTATTCTCTTTTGTTCTCAGAAACACTCCAGAATTATCATCCCTTGCATGATAATTTAGAAAAACATTTATGTACACGTTCCTTTGTGTTCCTTTGGCTTCAATGTGATGCAAGACTATCTTGGGTTTAAGTATTTAAATGTTTCTGAATATAGTTCATACTTCTTTTTTTTATGCCTTTAGGTGGAGGTAAAACAACTTGAAGAATGATGTTAGTCACAAATAATCAAAATTTAAGATCTTTTGTGAAATACATTCTTTTTAGAATGAAATGAAAGCCTTAAAATGTAGTAATGAAAAAAGCAAGGAAATGAACTTCAGTAATTAGACCCTGGTGGGTGTTTCTGTACTGCCTAATTTTTTCCTGCTGTCCTGTTAGTTACTGAACTGTTTATGGAAATTGAGAATGCTCCAGCCGGGGAATGTGAGAAGAGCTCCCTTTATGGCTTGGAGATTAAGGCACTCATCTGAGCTGTAGGTAATCCTTTTAGAAGCTCCTGCTGTCAGCAGGAGTTCTCTTCATTCCATCCTCACTCTGACCATAATTTTCATCTGCTTGTTTTTTTTCCCTAAGGGAATTTTTAGGGGTGCAGTAAAAGGATAGCTTGGTTAATTGTCATTGTGTATTGGAAAAAAATATAAGGCAATCCCAAATCTTGATATAAGAACAAATAATCAAGACAAACAATTGAACTGACTTGACGATGTAAATTTTCTGTAATATCCTGGAAACTGGTCTTCCCTAGAGAAAGTGCTCTCATTTCACTGAGTAGTAGGAGTATTAAATTCTCATAGCCTTCAGCACAATAGTTAAAAAAAAGACAAGAAAAAAGAAGACATAATAACGATTGGCAAATGTCTTGCACAGCTGCATTATTGCCTATAAAATTGTGAAAGCAACAAACTCACATCCAGGGTAAATGAGATAGATAAACCCATAGAGCGCACCCTCCAAAAATGATTTTAACTCGTCATCAATAATGAGAAAAGTGTGTAAATACCTTAAAGGGACTCTTGAAATTTATGTAGTTTGACACTTTAAAAGTTCAGATACATCCAAAGTAGTATGAAAATAACAGGTCTGGAAGTTAAAAAATGGACAGAAATCTGAAGTATAATTCTCAGTCAGCTGAGATTTCTTTTGAAAGTAAACTTAAAAAAAAGAAAAGCCAAATTAAGGCTTTTAATTTGCTTTCAGAATATAAACAAAATCAACACAAGGGAAAAAGACATGAGGAAAAGAAAATGTTAGGGACTTAAATGTCAGCTTCTGCTCTGTCACCTCCTGATCATAGTTCAAGATTCAGATAGCAAGAACATGTACTTTGCAGCCTGCAGTGGCTAAGAGCTTTACTGTATGCTATATTTTTATAGGTGGTAACAATTTATTTTGAGCTTGTTTCCAAGGAGATATTTCTTTGTCACTTTATTGCTATTTTGTTACTTCTTTTGAAACTCAGTGTTTTAACTAGTATCTCCATCCTGAAAGATACCAAAATTCTGGCGTCTCTCCACTGTACAACTTTTAAACATGCTTCAGCATTAAATGAATTTTATTCAGAGTAAAAATCTAAAGCATATCTAACTTCAGTTGTATTGTTCTGCCATCTTCTTTAACAAATATCTCAATTCTGCTCTCAGTTGCAGATTTTCCTCTTATGCATTTAGTGTCTGGCACCTGTCAGCATCAAAGGTCTCTGTGCAGGATGGCCAGCCTATCTTGGGCCTATCCACTATGTCAAACCCAGCAGACACACCTATCTTTTCGGCACTCCTTACAGATGGATATTTAACTGCAGGTTTTGCGTGGTCTAAAGAGAGCTTTTAATTTTGTCCCAGAGTTCTTCTGTTCCATCTGTGGTTTTGACATCTCAGGACTACATCATCATACGGCCTATCAGCCAGGTGTGTAACTTGGGCATTAGCTTCAGCTCGAATGTCTCAGTTCTTCCAGCTGGGATATGGCAACGTATTTCAGATTTTCCCCCCCATGGCCTTCAAGCACATGACTGAAACTGTCTTTCAGGTTCTTGTACATTAATTACAGTGGGATACTTTTGCTGTCTAAGAGATATGACCTTGCCTCAGCCGTGTCAATGCTGAATTCTCCTCCCATAAAAGTTATTGTTTTGGTCTGTGTCTTGAAGCATCTGCTAGAACCTCTCTTTCAGTTTCCTTAATGGTTGCTCACTCTTGCCATCTCTATCTTAAAGAAACCTTAAGGTCAGTCTTTTCTTTTTTTTTTTTAATCTATTGAATTTTTGACTCCTGCCTCTGGATGATATCTACTATCACTGACCCATAGAATGTTGAATCATTAACTACAGTTAAACAATATTTTGTGATTATTTCCTATGCTTTCCTTTATATGTGGGAGAAACTATCTGTAAAAATGTACAGAGTATTTTGTTCCTATGCATCATACCCCTCCACAAAAAGTGTCTTTCCTCTGCTGCTAAAGCTGTTTTGTTAATGTTTCCCTCCATCATATTCTCACAACATCTGTGTATATCTATCTATGTATCTATCTATCTATCTATCTATGTATCTATGCATCTATCTATCTATCTATCTATCTAATCTATCTATCATCTATCTATCTCTCTATCTATCTATCTAATCTATCTATCTAATCTATCCATAACTGTCTGTTTTCTAATGCCTTTTACATGGATTATGTAGTTTTTGGGTAGCAACTGTCTTTGTTGTAGGATCCTAGACGTCCTATATTGCAGTAAGACAAAAACATTTATACACAAATTGTTGTTAAAGATAAACGTAATCTAGAACACATACTGCTATAATCAGGTTGAAAGTGCTGCTTGTCTTTGAGGTGTGATTTTCTAAATCAGTGCCAGCTACTCTGTATGCTGTCAAAATAAGATATCTTTCTGAGCAAGCTGAGCTCTAAAATAACTTCTCTGACTTAATAACAGCCAATTCAAAATTGTGATACAGAGAAGCACATATATATGCTATTTATTCGCTGGTTTTAGTGTGGATGAAAGAAATGCTGCATTATGTGGTGCAGAAATATGGATTTTTAACTAAAATAATTTTCAAATTGTCTTTCTAAGCTTCATCTGAAAGGGACGTACAAAGTCTTGTGACATGAAAGGAGATACATGCCAGACTCTGGATCCATCTTCTCTTATCCTATTTTGCTTCAATGAAACTAAGTAAGAGTTGGTTTCTTGTCCAGCAGCAGACTCCAGGAGATTCTAACCACTGAATCATTCTCTCAGCTGGTGGAGGGTCCTTCATTTTCTTCCTCTTCTGCTCCCATCACTGCCTTCCTTCTATTAGTACGCCATAATTCTTATGACCAGACCAAATGGCAACTGTAAGCAATAACCAGAGGAAATCTGTCCCAAGTATTTAGAGCTGGGACTGACTGAAAAATTCTTCTAATTTATTTATTTTTAACTCAAGTTAAATAAAATATTAGGATAGATGTGACCAGTTTCACTGCTGCATATGTGAACTTATATTGCAGTGTTTTCAATTAAGTTTTGGAGTTCCATAGGTACTAATATTTTACATAAATCACACAATACATATTTTCTGTGCACCAGCATGCTTGAACCTATAGAAAATATAATGCAGGATAAGACATCTGTGCCCTACGATCTAAGAGGCTGCTCTGTGTGCCTTTCTTTACCAACAACCTTACATTTGACATGTTTTAAGGGAGTATTGTCCTCATTAACTCTATGGATGTGTCCCCATTTAATTTACATCTTCCTTGGATCACTGATCCTTGGCTTGTACTCAAACACTTCACCATTTATTTCTTCACTCACCTCCAGACAACTTGAAAATACTGTCTGTTTCTGTCATGTGAATTTTCTCTTTTCCACTTCCATTTTACAATCTTTTCACACAACTAATGGTGACATTTCTGACATTTCTGTGACATTGCTGGCATTTCTAATGACTTCTTCCTGCCTGCATCAAAGAGCATAGTCCAGTTTCCTGACCTGTGACCTATCAGGTGCTTTAACACCCCTGATCATTACTGCTGTCTTGATTTCATCAGTTTTCTTGATTGCATTCTGTTTTGTCAGCTTTTGCAACTCCATCACCTCCAATGTCTCTTATTATTGCTTGAAGTGACCATCGGGCTGACCTCCAATACCATAATGTCAGTCTCCTCAAGTCTATTCAGAATGCTAATGGACAGTCTCTTTGCTGTCATGTAAGACTTCAGCCTGCTGGAAAATGGTGCAAATATCTTTCAATGGCAACTGCAACTTGAAAACAAACTCAGTCATCTTCAAACCTTTTGAGAAAAAGTTTTGCCACGGTATTATTTGCATTCTTAGTTTCGTTAAATCCAAACGAGACAAGGACAAGCATTCTTTTTAAGATTTCTACCTCCTTGCTTTCAGATAGATTAAAAATGAAGATGGGATGGGAAAATTTCAGAATCAGAATCAGAATTCTTTTATTTCAATTCTTCAGCATCATCACAAAACATACAAAATATTTGTACAAGAGTGAATGTTCCAAGCCCCTCAATAAACACCACAACAAGGCAAAGGGAGCAACCAAAATGACATCAGCTACCTCATTCCCTTCTGCTTGTAATACGCTTGCAATGCGTTATCATCTTGTAGAATGTACCCTCTCTAGGATACGGGTTTTTTGTGTTTATGTGACATCTAGGACAGCTGGGTTACAACTAGAATGGTGAATTTTGGTGCAATATGCTTTTAGAACAATAATATCAACTTCCCTTCTTTTAGTTATCCTGTCTAGATCTTCCATATTAAACTTTTCTTCTCACAACCTTGCATTCATGGTTTCCTTTTTGTCTAGAGTTTACTCTTCCTCTTATCTACCAAGCATTTCATACACCTTTTGTCACGCCTGTTCTAAAAGGCCAGTCACTCTTAGACCTCTTTGAAGTCTGCCAGATTAGAAAGGATCAGGCTGCTGTTTCCATATACAAGGGTTTTTCACATATAGCTAGGCTCTTGCTCATAACAGGCATGCCTCATGTACCTTGATACCCCAGAGGCTGTGAAAGAGTGTGATTGAGATGAGTTCTGCCACTTTACTGATTTCTGCTGACCTCTCCTTCCATGAGACAACATAGTCTGGCTGGTGGGGGAAACACTGACAGCCAAAACAGTATGCCGACAGTAAGCCCTTTTGAACCTATAATTAGGTTGCACTTCTGTGAACAGTCCTTCATTATAGAAATCTGTTTTCTACCATCAGTGAACTTTACAGAATGTCTTCTGTAAAGCATAATCATTCTTTTTACTCCTGGGGAAGGAAGGATGCAAAAAAGGAGTGTACATATTTTCAGCTGTGTCCATCTGGTGTTTTTTACATCTCTTTCCATGTGCACAAGATGTCATACCTGTTTTAGACAATTTTCAGGGATTCTGAGTACAGGGCCACTCAGCTTAAAAAGGAGTTATACAAATGTCTAGGAGCCAGACTGTTTTTACCTCTTGCCAATATTTGAAAACTGGAGGCTGCTTTCAAAAATTTGCAATTAGGTCACCTGTCCCAAGAAGCCCAGAGTAACATTGGCTCTGTAATCCTGGTCCAGAAGTCTCATTTCAGCTCTCCCATCTCCTTCACAGCAGCCTGGCTTTTTTTATTTTTATCTCTTTTTGAGCAAGAAAGTGCAATAATAAAGTGTGGTGGTTGCTATTACTGTTTTATGTATATGCAAGGTTACTACCCTGACCTCTTAGAGGAGAAAACTCCAGAAATGCTTTATACAGACCCATGCATATTCAACACAACACACACTCGCGAAGGAAATAGATTAAATAATGCCTTAGAAAGCTGAGGCATTATGCATATAAATACATGCTGTTTATGTCTGCCATGCTGACCTCTGGCAAATGAATATGCAACATCACCTTTTCTCAGAGGTGTACCTGTCATGAGATGGGGACAAAAGCTTTCATGTCTCCCAGTTACAGAGGGTCTTCATGGGGCTTCATTGGTGATTCTGAACAGAGAGGGCAAGCGCTGGTGCCGTGTCTGTCTTCCTCAATCAATAAAGACAGCTAGTGACATGAAGCAGAAATCCAGCCTGTACAGGAAAGTACTGGGGACCATGTGAGGTTACTTGGAACTAATGCTGATCGCTGGGTAATTCAGAAATGATGATGAAAAGATCGTGACATGCCTGAAAGACAAATGAATCAAAGATAAGAGCTGGAAGAAACCAACTATGTCACCTTGTCTATAGCCAGCTGCCAGGGGAAGACAGTTTCCTGCAGAAGCACAGTGAAATCACACTTGAAAACTTCTAGCCTGGATAAAAAGAGGGGTTTTTATTTTGTTTTGTGGGGATTTTTTTGTTGTTGTTG
>WEKY01047364.1:5807-23727 GCA_013390045.1 Picathartes gymnocephalus
TTTTTTAAATTCGCCGCGGGGAGGCCCCTGCAGGAGAACGGCGTCATCTTTTTCGACCCTCTGTCTCCAAAAAAAACCCCTAACCCAAACCCAAAAACACCTCACGTTATTTTATACATAAGTATACTTTAGATTACGTATAGAAAATAAAAATATATAGCATATAGAATATTACATGTTATATTTGATCTACAATATGAAAATATATACCTATATTTTTGTTTTATCTTTCATATCGAATAAATTTATACATATTGTATATATTATTACATATAGGCATGCATGCCTACATCATATTAATGCCATATTTAAATAAGCCATTTGTGCTTATTTAAATAATAAACACGCAAAGTGTATGTTTAATTTTTTAAAATTATTGTTTTCGTTTGTTTGTTTGTTTGTCTTGGTGGAGAGGTGTCCGAGAGAATCATCGGGCTGGGCTGTCGGGGAGCGGGGAGCCGGCGGCCCACTGGGAGCGCCGGGGCCGGCAGTCCGCGGGAGCACCCTTTTCCTGGGAGCTGGGGGGCGGAATTACAGCCACCCGCGGTTTATTAATAGCGCCGCGCCCGCGCCAGTACGTGTGCGGCAGAGATACTCCTCTCCCAGCGCCTACCCCCCCTCCCGCCACAGCCCATGCTCCTCCTTCTCCTGGTCCCTGGGAAGGGGACGGGCGTCCCCGGCAGTGGCTCCGCCTCGCCTCACCTCGGATGCCCTCCGCCGCCTCCATCTTCCTCCCTCCTGCTCCCGCCTACTGCGTGCGCGCCTCCCGCACCCTGCCCCGATGGGTGGGAGCGGCGCGGACTCGGGTCCCGCTCCCCGCCCGCCCGTGTTCCCCCGCCATCGCTCAGGCCCATTTTATCCACTCCCAAACTCTCCCGGACGTCCATGGGCTTGTGGCTTCCTTTGTTGCGTGCTGTATATTATTTTTGAGAAAGGTGGCGCTTCTCTGGAGAGGCGCCTGAATGGGTTACATCGAGCCGAGTTAACCCGTCACTGAAGGGCCTTCAAACCGAGACAGTGTCACATTAACTCCCAACAACCCATTGCCAAAACTGAGATGTCACATTAACCCAGAAAAAAATAGAGACCGTGCCACATTAACCCACAGCCAAAACTTGAGATGCTGCCAAGAGATGAGGCGTCACCCTTCCTGCTGCAGTTAAGCTGCAGCGCCCTTCTACCACAGCATCAATACCCATCGTGTTACTGTATCTCCTGGCCTCTATGTATGCATAGTTCCTGAAATTGTTAATTTTCTGCAAAGCCAAGCTAGCAGTTTATTCTCCTTTAACTTAATAATCCAAAATTTTCCGCCCAACAGTTCTTGACAAAAAGGTTTCAGGGAGGGCGAGAGGCAGGGAAACAACTCAGAGACTGCTTGTCACGTACATCCTGAAAATGATACTTATTTTTAAAAAATGTTTTCCAATACGGTAGTTAATTTACATATCTATTTTTCTTCCCCTTTATTGCTTTTCTTTTGATCAGAAACAAACAAAAAAGGTGCAGGGAAAGGGTGCAGGATGGGGGAAGGGGGGGTAAGGAGAGCTGGTGTGTATTGTCTGACTTTACATTAGACTTCACTAAAGTGAGAGTTGAAACTGAAAATGTCTGTATTTTTCTCCCTGAACGATTCTCCTGAGGAAGTGAGGATCTTTTTCGATCAATCTCTCACCACTGTGTCGCTACTACTGCAAATCCTCCAGCAGTGGGAATCCTGAAGCATTAGCACAGACTGGCTTTGGAGCTTTCTCAATTGTAGCACTGGGGAGACATGCTGGATTGCTGTAATTGCAAGAGTACCGGCAACTAAATTTACAATAATGTGGCAATTGCCACTGCTGGTGGTGTTATGCAGTTCACTTGTGAGAGTTTTCCTTAGGAAGTTTGATTCTTCATCAGAAGAATCTTCGCAAGTGGCTGGGAAGCAGCTTTGCAATAGGAGGCCGGGTGTCCTAGTAGACACCAAGTGGAACAGACACGGGCAGCTTGCTTTTGTAAAACAGAAAGTAAGTGGTGTCCTGAGCTGCATTTGGAGCAGTGCTGCCGGCAAGTGGAGGGAGTGGATTCTGCCCCTCCCCTCAGCATTGGTGATGTCACGCCTGGGGTGCCGGGTCCTCTTGTGGGCTCCCGAGTACAAAAGAGACATGGCCATACTGCAGCAAGTCCAGCAAAGGGCTGCAGAGGTGTTTAGGGGACTTTTCCAGTGAGAAAAGACACAGTTGCGACTTCAGCCTGGAGAAGAGAAGGCTCATGGGGGGGGATCTTAATAGTGTGTACAAATATCTGAAGGGAGAACACAGGCAGAACAACTGGTGGTGTGCACAAACTAAAGCACAGTCCAGTGGTTCCCTCTGAACATCAGAAGACACTTTTTCACAAGAGTGACTGAGCAATGGCACTGGCTGCGCAGGGAAGCTCTGAAGACCCCATTCATCAAAAGCATCTGAAACATGGCCATGGACAAAAGGCTGTAGGAGGGCCTGCCTGACCAGGGGGTTGGACTACGTGACCTCCACTCCAGATGTCCTTTCCGACTGCAACCAGTCTGTGGTTCTGTTATCTGATAGCTGGATAGGTCCAGTCAATGCAGGTTCAGAGTCAATATTTGGGAATATGTGACAGAAAAAGCAAAGCGTTTAAACATATGCCCTGGGTAACCCAAAATGTTATTGTATTCCATACCTCTCTGTGCCCAAAATTGCTACTGTCCCTTTCAGACCCTGCAGCCACAAAACAGAAGGGCGGGACAGGGGCTGGGCGTGCCGCGGTCTCTTTAGAAGTCGAGGCAGTAAGGCAAAGGCTCTCTCCCACTGCTCCCTTTGCCGCTTGGCTTTTTCCTGCCTCTAGTCGCAACGATACCAACTCTAGAAGCCGCATTTCACAATCAAAAACTGTTTTAAGCGGGAATTTTGCAACTCCTGTCTGCAGCCGCAGCACCGTGCTGGGACAAGCAGAGCAGCCCCGCTCCACGCGGTGACCAAAGTCACCTGCTTTTGCTTGTTAATAAACTGTTATTTTTCAGTTACATCTACTCATATTTGCTTCACCTTAATGGTGGACACGGATGGGTTAAAACTAAGGGGAGGTAACTAATTTTAAAGTGTCCCCCTCAAATGTATTAAACCAAGACAATATATTAAATTCCTTTTATAACTTTGGGTGCTGTTGAGCAATATCCTCATGTTAATTCTTCTCTGCTTACTGGTGTGGGTGAAGGGGTCTTGTGAATTCTGAAGCTCATGTCCCTGGTACTACTTTAGCTTTTAGGATTTACTTACTACACAGCCTTTGCACATGTAGTGCAATATGAATTGTATGGTGCTTGGGTATGTCTGTGCTTGCATATTTGCACCACATTATCATAAATCGTCCCTAGGGACAAAATATGTCCTTCGTCTTAACCCATTCTCCTAGTCCCATTATATTTTCTAAAATAAGATATCCCTGTTAAAGAAAGTTTTGTCTTGGAAAGCTATACTTAAATATTACGATAGTAGGTCCTGTTTGGAGGTTTGTCTGTACCAACCAGCACAAGTTTTGTTTAAGAATCAGTTAAGCATGTTAACTTTCTCTTTAACATTATCTTAACTGTTGCATTCACCCCAGGATATGAAAAATGCTATTATAACCCTAGGCTGAAGAAAATACTGGATTCTTTTCTTACACTTACAAAACGCTTTTCTGTATAAAAATCAACCACTGATTTTCATTGCCACTCCGTTTCTGTGCTCCTGTTTTAATGTTTTTATCCTGTACTGGGTTTAGGTAAAATCTCTTCTAGTCAGCCTTCCACTGAAATCAGCTTAAGCTAAAGTCTGTGGCAAAGGAGCTTTAGTTAACTTGATTTTGGCTGTTTTATGAGAGAGACAGAGGAAGTTTTAGTTACATTGAACACCATATGGGCACATAAAGTCTACACAAATCAAAAATCAGAAAGACCTGCTCCATACCCGATTCTTAATTTTAAAAGAGCATACACTCCTACCTAACCTGTCTTAAATTTCTCTGAGGGCCTGCATGCTCCCTTGAACAGTGAGGTCTTCATATCAATAAGGATTTGGTTTGCAAGTTTGCCTAGATTTCAGCCCCTGCTAAGAACATCAAGGCAGCTGTAGCAAACCTGCGAGGCCCATTGTGCTGTCTGTAGCAATAGCCTAGGGAAGAGTTTAAGGAACTGCTTTAAACAAGTTTCAAAGCAGCTTTGTGATATCTTTTTGTTTGATTGCAGAACCCTAAGGAGCCCTTAGAGTGAAGCCTGGGGTTCAGAACTTACCCTGTTCCACCTAAGCATCCTAAGAAAGAGGTTCATTCTCTCATTCAAAGTTAATGGTTTTAAAAAGAAGGGTGGATACCATATTCTTCAGAATAGCCCACCAGCCTGAGTCCCTGGTTTCAAGGCGAGAGCTGTGGGTGTCAGTCTCCTCAGGAAGTAGGAAATTCTGGTTTTCTCTGAGGACTTATCTTCTAGGAAGAGCCATATCTTCAGAACACACCAGGGCTGAGTCCAGGAGGTAGACTGGGAGCTGGGAGAAGCCTTTCACTGATTTGAGTGAGTAAGACTCCTAATTTCCAGAGAGGAGTGTGGCTAAAGATAATTGTGTAAACCCTAGTATTTTCTTGGCTGCTTAAAATGTCATGCTACTTAGTATGCTTGCTCTGAAAGCCTTTCCAAGGATGCTATTGTACGGCAGAAGGAAACAGGCTCTGCTCTGGCTTCCAAGGTAGTCGATTAGAAGTGAGCTCCAGTGTGGGTAGTTAGCACAGTGCTAAATTAAAGCCAATCAGTACTGCTGGTGTGAGGAGGATATTAGGTTGTGCTCCCTGTGCTGATTTTCTTGCATAACCTCTAGTTTGAAGCACAGAGAGTGCTGCAGCATGGTTGTGCAGCATAACTGAGTTACCAATCCCTTATTTTCCACTGCGTATGGAACCTCAAGTGTACCTTAGTGCTCTGGCCCTCCACAGGTCCATGAGAAGCACATAAAAATAGTAGCACACATAGCATGAGATGCCTTGCTGTTACCTCAGAAGCTGGCAGAGCAGGTTCCTGTCAATGCAAAATAATTGAGACACTTGTCACTGCACTTGCATTGCTGTTTGCACCACAGTTTCCTTTCCTTTTCCCCTTCCCTTCCCTTTCCCCATTTCCCTTTCCCTTTTTTCTTCCCTTTCCCATTTTCCTCTCCCTTTCCCTTCTTAAAGCCACCAAATAATTTCCATCTATTCTTCCCAAATACTAGTGCCTGTGACAGCGGAGGATCTCTGCCATCCTAAACGCAGCGCAGGCTTCAGGTTCAAACTATTGTGTTTTCATGTGTGTATGACTTCCCCATGGTGGATCACCGTGCACGTAGGCATGCAGACTTGCCTGGTTCTGTAAGCAGAGGAAAAGAACTCTGCAGAGAATGACAAAAATGTTAACCAAGATGCCAGTTAGCTGAATTTAATTATGTGTTCAAGGACTTG
Source organism: Picathartes gymnocephalus (assembly GCA_013390045.1). Taxonomy (NCBI): domain Eukaryota; kingdom Metazoa; phylum Chordata; class Aves; order Passeriformes; family Picathartidae; genus Picathartes; species Picathartes gymnocephalus. The sequence goes on from WEKY01047364.1 coordinate 11,277, forward strand.
GGCAACCAGATGACATAAAAGACACTTGATTTCCATGGCATGAGCTCTGAAAGGACATGATACAGTTATGAATGTGTGTTCTTTCTTTCTAATGCATCTATATACATATCTGTGAAAATATTTATATATATTTCACTTGTATGAAACCTAGGAAGAACAGTAATTTGTACTCATAGCATTTAAGGTGAATGCTAACTATTTTTGTGTTACAAGTTCAGCACTGAATCAGACAAATGGCACATCTTGCTCCAGGTTCAGGGGTCTGTGACAAGGTCAGAATGTTGGACTTGAAGATTAGCAATGTGCTGTTCAGCATTTCAGGTAAACTTTATTGTTCAGATGAGTAGCCAATCCTTAGCTGGGTAGGTCTAGCAGACTGTAAGCCAGTTTGTTTACTTCAAGATACACAGAGAACAAATATTTTTAAGACAGAATCAGTGAAACACAGAGTTCATGGTGGCCTTATACTGTACAAATAATGGTGCTGACATTCAAAACCAAATACTTTAACTCTATATAACAGCTGTAGAGGTTTAGTTTTTGCGAGAAGCAACTAGACAGCTACAAGGGAGCTTTGCAGGATAAATCAAGCAGTCCTTCTAGTACCATGTTTAACTTTGTCTTCTACACCAACTTTCCCTGTGAAAAAGTTAGTTTTGTCTTACTAATACTGTTCAGGGACCAACTAATGCTGTTAGGAATAGAAAACTAGTATGAAATATTCATTCTTATTCTTTGAAGTAGTTGGGAAGAGAGACAAAATAAGTCTATTATTTAGTCTTTTTAAATTTTTTCTACTGCCAGGAAGCACCCTTCACTTAATGTGGCAGATCCTGGAAAATTCTCTTGTATGTTCCAGGTTTACTCTGGCTGAGAACTTCCCCTCAAAAACACATATGTATCAGAAGTCCAGTTATGTGTAGCATGTTTCTGGTCAAATCACACCAGCCAGAAGCAGAATTGAAAATACAGAATGTTTTCTAATGGCCAGTAATGCAAGAAAAATATTTTGCCTGTTTACTTTGGATTTAGCATCCTAAAGTCCAAAGGCATTTAAGTATGCTTCCACTGGTTGCAATAAAATTAGCATTTGCTTGCTGCCAGTATTGCACTTGAAGTCCTTTAAAAATATTCATTTAAATTACCTAGCTTGCTGGTTAAGTAATTATCTGCATACAGCAAGTAGTACTTCACAGTGTGCAGTGGTTGTTCAGCCCCACTTAGTATTTACACCTGCAAGGGGCTTATTGCTCATGATGCTGAATCTGTCAAGAGCTGTTCAGATACATAATTTTCCTGCTTAGGATTCAATATAAGATCAAATAATAAAGGTCCATTGCAGCAAACATCTGCCCATAGAGAAAATATTAAATGACTATGCTGTCCCCCTTAATATCCATAATGCTGTATTTTGTGTGAGATTGTGAATGGAAATTCAATTTACCTGTTGATGTTTACACCAGCAGATGTGTTGAGGATTTCAGCATTCATTTCATCAAGTAAGTAAATATTTGTTATTCTATATTTCCTAAAGCAGCATTGGCTGATATTGAATGATAACAAAAGAAGTTTTAGTATTTCTGCAGAAATTAATACATATTACCTCCCAGGAGGCCTCCCCTATGAAAGGCAGGAAAAATGTTTCAGTGTGCACTTAGGTATATTTACATGTACATACGACTTTGAGAAGCCTATTTCAACAACAACACAAATAGTATTCTTCCTATTTTACATATAATCATTTGCTGTACCAGAGAAGGTCCACAGAGAACAATACTACTCAGCAGGTGCCAATAAGGACACAGTCTGTGAGCGGATTTTATCTGCTTCTCAGGTTGCTGAAGGCACGAGCAGGAATTTCCCTAATTATCTTCTTCCCCTCTTAGCTTATAAAAGAAATGTGCTTTATGGAACAGGTATTGATACTGGAATGAATATAGAAAGAGTTTGTTCTTTGCAACAGATGCAAATTTCTCTTTTTTTTTGATCAGTTGTTACAGACCTTGCAAATGCTCACAGGTGTAACGTGAGAGGTCCGGGGGTCCACGGGATGAGACACAGAAAGGAGAGCGACCTCGTGATGGTGAATAAGCAAAAACTCCCTTTAATTTTCCCGGGCTTCCTTTTTATCCGGGAACAATTCAAAAGACTCTCAGGTCGCTATCTGATTGGCTTAAGGTCCATGCCTGGACAACCCTTTATCAGTGACAAGGGGTGAATCCATTGGTGGAGATGTATGACAGACAGGCTCAGCCTGGTACCAAGGAGAGCTTATACTGTGACACAGAGGTGCCATTAGGAAGTTTGTGTACAGAAGCCCATGTAGTATCTTCACCTTCCTGCTCTGTTGAGATGCAAACCTAGGCCTTTTTGGGATTGCAATCCACTGTTCTCATAACGTTGGTCTAAAATCCCGACTTTTAGTTGTCCTCGTAACCTTTGTTCTCAGTCAAACAGCTTCAAAGTGATTGCCACCTTTCATAGATAACATTTTTTCACTGAGGAGTAGTCTGTCTCCAAGAATGTAAAAAATGTGGAAGCACTCTGATAAAGCATCACACCAGTTCAAACAATGCTTCTCTTCAATTAGATGAATACTGGAACATTCACAAACTCTACCTGTCTTACGTGGATTATGGTAGTGGAGCTCTGAATTACACATACAGCGTGGAGCTCTGAATTACACATACAGCGCTCTCCAGCTTCTCCCGGCATGCAGGAATGCACAGCCTTAGCAGTGGTTAATGTTCCCCCTTTGGGAACAGCTCACTCAAGAATTCTCTTAAAAGCTGGCGTATACATCCCTGAGCAGCTTTTCTGTAGTCACAATGTCTGCTGATTACTTGATATTATTCCATGAATTTTAGTGGTTATTTCTGTTAAGTACTTGGTGTTGCTGATGTTGTCACTGATGTTCAGAATGATTTGTACTTTTGCACAAACACAGTATTATACTTAGAATAAGCAGCATTTTAATTTCTTTCAGTGTTGCAAAACAAGTATGGAATACAATTTATTTTTAGGTGATACAAACAATAAACATTGCTCTTGAGTTTGGTGTTGTTGTTTTTCACAAACAGCATATAGTGAAAAATTCTTCCAGGACAAATATAAAACAGGTTCTGATTCTCTAAGTTAATCCCTTGAGGTATTCAGTTACTCATTAGAGTATAGTGATTGCTATCAGTAAGAAAGATGAAACTTTATATTTTTGAAAGAGATTGGATAGATATGTAATGACCATAAATCAATGTATTTTTAAACAACATTTTGTTTCAGTGAATATTGCTAACTGACCTATCAAAATAAACAATTAATGGAAACTTAAACATTAATATGAGAATTTATTATGAGCTATCTCTTTTTCCTTTTTGAAAAGATGCCAACAGTCAGTGACGTTCTTCAGTTTCTAAAGCATTACTTGCTCTAGAAGTACACTTGCTCTTTGAAAGTGAAGTAAACCTCCAGATGGACTCAGTTACCTTCACAGTATAGTTCCTGGTAAGTGGATTATTTATGGAATTATTGTCAGAGTTTGTCTTCTGCATGCTGTTTCATGCAGTCTTTTATTTTTTAACAAAATGCAATAACGGAAAGAACTATGAGAAATCATGAGGAATAGGGCATGATTATGCACTGCCAATTTACATTTTACAGATAGTATAAGAAAATCCTGCAAATGTGTGTTGTATCCCTGACCAAAACATATTTACAGTTTGCATTTGGAAAATAAAGATCCTTACAGACCAGCACCCCTTGGGTCTCTGAGAGGCAGCCCAGGTAAATATAGAGTTAGCAGAGATCATGATATTCATTCTGGATTGTGCGTTCCTGAGGAATCTCCAAAGACTTCAAGTGAAGGCATGGGAATTGTCATTTCATCCTGTGCTGAAAGGAACTACTTGCTCACACGAATGAAGTCAATTCTCAAACAGCATAAAAGTGTAGAACTGAGGAATGTTAGTCATTCAGCTGCAGAAATATATCCAGAGTGTAAGTATTTATGTTAGAATTTGATCAGGAGATTTCAACTTCCAGTCTTTCTGCTGAGAAGTACGATGGCAGCTTCCTAGCTACCTCACATGAACATGGGTTTCTCTGCACTGACAGCTGAACAGCATTTCCTAACTCAGTGATTTCTAATTCCCTATGATTTCTAATTCTAATTCTAATTTCATTCTGACCAATGTGGAAAAATTCTACCTTTTGAATTACTGAAATTATTTTTTTAACTATCTCCTTATTCTCTAGGATTTTTTGTCTAGCAATTGGCCAGAGCCATCAGCCAGAGCCATCATTATTCAACTGATGAGATCTTGTCAAACATTGCTAGACAGCACTTTTTGTTAAAAACACCTATATGCTTTTGATGCTCAAGTAGTTTTAACACTTCTCTTTCCTGATTTGTGCATAGAGATGGTTCTGCAGCACTGCAGGGCTGCCTTTGGTAGTGTTAACTCCCAAATTTCTTATGCTCCCCTCCACCACATTTTCTGTGCCTGTTGTGTGTACATCCATCCCTCTTCATTCCACCATCCACTCAATTCTAAGCCAGCAACCTACTAATAAAGCTCTTGATGAGACACTGAATCCAGTACCAACAATGCATCTTCCTTCCTGTTGCAGAAGACTGAGTTGTTTGATAAGCAAGAAGCTTTATGTGGGCAGGTACAACTGTAATCTGCTGTTGGTTACTGTGGAACAAATAAGTGTTGCAACTGTTTAAATGTGTTGCTGCTCTATAGCAAAGGATTTATATTTCAAAAAGAAAGTAAAACGTAATATGTACTTCGTTTCATCCACAATTATGTGTGGATGCTGGCTGATGAACGGATAGGCTTGATTATAATATAAATAAGTGAGATAGAATGGTTGTGACCTGACACCTAACCCATTAAATGTTTGGGTTGTTCTGTATGAATACTGTATCTGTAAAATACATAAACTTCTCACATAAACATATGTTTGTAGAGTTTGCTATTAATGTGTAATGGAGTCCTTAAAAATCTCACATACTCTTAACCAGTTTTGCTTACAGCTATGCAGGGATTGATGTGTCTGACACACATGTTGTGGAAATATAAGAGAGAAAAAAACAATGAAACAGAAAAACCCCAAACCAAACCAAAACAAACAAACAAAAACTGCAACAAAGAACGCCCCACAACTTAATTGCAAAGTACTCCATAGCAAAGGTAGTTTGTAGCTGTTGTGGCAGCATTCATATGTTCATATTTATTTCTGCAGCTAAGAATGAATATTCATGCTAAGAATGAATCTCCCTAAAACAAAAGAAATGGGAGCTTTTAGCATTTGGCTGAACAAACTCCTATAGCTTTGAATGATCAAGGCAATTGCTGAGCAAGAGTATTTGCTAGGCCAGGATACCTTGCTGTGCATAATAAATAAAAAAATGTAGAGGAGAAGGGAAACTGAAATGTGTGTCTGAGCATGCATTGTGATCTATATCATGTTCCTTTGGGATAACTGGTCTGTTTGTAATTTCTTACTGAGTTATAAGAAGTTCAAGTTATGGTGGGTATAATTTCATGTGGGTGGCTAAACTATGGCCTAAATAGGAATTGACACTGAGACGGACCTTTTATTTCCCCATTCTCTCATTTAATTCATGGTTCTGTGAGAATAAAACCTGCTAATCCCATTCTGATATAGAACAAAAATATGGATCAGCTGAGACTGTTCAACCATTCACAGAAAAATCCAGATAAACTTTCCTTTGCAACTCAAAGTACCATCAAGAGCTGTGGCTTTGCTGAGAGGTAGTAGTCTCACCCTTGTAATAGGTTGTTGCCCTTGACAGTGTCAGAACGGATTAGTATTTGGATATGCTTACATACACTGGTGTGGGAGGTTTGTAAGGTACTTGTTTCCTCTCTGCAGCATGAACATTAAAATAAAAAAAAATTACAGTCCTAATAACTTGCATAAACTTCCTCAGCTTTTGTATACCAACAGGAAGGACAGTGTCCTTAGAGTACGAAAACCAGAGGCAGAGAAGTAGGTGTCCTGAGAGAGCATTAGTTAATAACAGGGAGAAAACTGAACAGTGGATGAGAGGGCAGATTTACTGATAGGGCTACAGGATCACAGCCAACTGCTTGTTAAGACCTGATAACTCACCACAGATGTCATGAGATAAATAATCAGCCAAGCTATGGTTTTAAGGGGACTGTAAACCTAACTCTAAGCCCATTATTAGCACTGAGTAGTATAGTACATGTTCTTGTGCTACCAGGTGGGGCCTGTGCATCTCTACAGTCCTTCCAATGATTTAGATCCACTGATATCCATCTTAAAAGGCTGTACTTTTGCACAGCCTCCCACTTGACCACTGTGGCTGCATCTAGTCCCACTGGAAAATGCAGATTGATAAAAGGTGTTCTTGTTTTGGAGTACCTGCTATAACCATGTATATATATCTCTGCTGGGCAGAGCAATAGCTCTATCTTTCCTTTGTTCTGCTGTTGCCACCAGGTGTTCTCTAGCACTGTAACATGATAGATGTCTATATTTCTTACTTTGTCTCTGTAGTAACAGACTGCCAAAAGAAGTCTGGGAGCTCAGCCATGAGCATAGGAAAAATAGAGGACTATACCCCACCATCAGGAAAGAAAACTCTTTATATTAAGTGTTATGAATGGAAGACTGGAAATGGCACATGTAAGTTTTGACGATTTTAAAAGGTATTCTTCCCATTCTATTTTGTTGCATGAAAGGTATTTGAAACGTTTGGCCTCACCTCTTAAGGAAAGGAATGGGGGTTCCAGTCTCAAAATTTGCTTTCATTGTTATTGCTTTGACACAACCTGTAATGTTCCTTGGTGGATGACCTTTTCTTCACCCTTCATCTCCATCCCCAGTCTACTGAATACATGATAGTGCAATCATACTTCTGAACAATTCACTTCATTCCTCAAATTTCTCAACCAGTTTGCTGAGTTAAGCCACACAGGTTCAAACACCCTTGCTTTACTTTCAGCATTCTCTGTGATCCAGCCTCTTATATTCACTTTCATTTACTGTGTGATGCTACCATCACTTCCCCACAGATAATCAGGTCCAGCTTAACCCAGCACCACCATATTCACCACTAAACCCTATCCCCAGCTGCTATATCCACACATCTTCTAAGTACCTCAAAGAATGGTCACTCAAACACTTCCCTGGGAAGCCTGTTACAATGCCTGACCAGCCTCTCAGTGTAAAAATATTTCCTAATATGCAATCTAAACCTCACCAGGCACAACTTGAGGCCATTTCCTCCTATCCTGTCACTTTTAACTGGGAGAAAAGACTGACCCCCACCTTGCTACAGTCTGTTCTCAGGCAGTTGTAGAAAGAAATAAGGTCCCTGCTGAGCCTCTCTTTCTCCAGGCTGAACACCTCCAGCACCTTCAGCTGCTCCTCATAGGATTTGAGCTCCAGACCCTTCCCCAGCTCCGTTGCCTTCTCTGGACGTGCTCCAGCCCCTCAATGTCTTTCTTGTCATGAAGGGCCCAGAACTGAAGACAGGACTCGAGGTGTGGCCTCACCAGTGCCCAGTCAAGGAAATTGTGCTTTGTATTAGCATTGTTTAGCTACACTTCTATTACCACCTTATGGTTTCTAGGCTTGCGAAGTGTTCCAGCCAGATTTCAGAGTGAGATCCAAATATGCAACAGCTTTGTCTTGCCTTCAAAGTTCAGCATTAGGATTTAAGGAAACAACAGCAGAGTATGTAGCATATCAAATGTTTTGGTAGCCATTGAAACTAAAAGCAAGAATTAGAAAATTAAAGTGATGAAATTCAAAGACTCCAAAGACTCATCAAATCCTCCCTGAGAGGTAAACACTGCTTCCACCTGAGTTTTAGATAATTATATTTTTGGCTGAAAAATGGATGTGAATAATGAGACCTTGTTTATCTTCTGTAGGTCATAAATGTCTTTCCTGTTAGCAGCACTGCAGAAGCTATCCCAGCCACTGTGCAGGTTTGTGGAAAGTGTGTGTGGGTCGTGTGTGCACACATACATGGTGATGTAGGTTTGCTACAGTATGGTAAGTATTGACTGCTGAATTTATCTTATGTGAAGGCAACAATTGTCTTTTGTGTTCACTGCATTTTTTTTGCCAATATATAAAAATTTAGAAAACCCTTGCATTTCACCACTGTCTGTAGAATTGGGGCAGCATATTTGCTATGAAAAATAAAAGACACCGAAAAAAATCTTGTGAAATCATTCCTTTGAAGCTGAAATAAAAACATTGTTATGCCCAGAGATTAATTATGAATAATCAGATTCTGACTTTAATCTGTTCAGTTAAGGGGAGAAGCATGGATACGTTGAGGAGGAATATTTTTCCATCTTAAAATGATCAAAGGATTTTTGTATATTTGCACAAATTAGTGGAGACATGGCAGTCAGAGATGGGGGAAAAGGGTACCAGTTCAGAATAAATAATGGCATCAGATGAAACATGGAACAAATAGGGAAAGGAATGGAAGGAACTTGTACTGGAAGTTATGCAAACTCCTGCATGGTTTTGTAGAAAATAGTAAACGCTCAGTTTCCTCATAATGACCCAGCTAACTCTGTAGGAAGACAGTTGTTTTCAGTTTCATATCTTTAGATATAAAAATATCACAATGTAAAAATAATACATGTACAAAAGAATTGTAACAATCACCAAGGACTGTTTGCTCAATGTGAAAGCCAATGCTATGCAGTTAGACTTTGTATATTTTATCTTGGTTGTAGATTTCATTATTAATTTCGAAGTTTCTCGCCACCCTTTCTGAAACTCATGCACCAATGAGCCAGAAGTTCTGTCCTGGAGGAGAGGAATGAAGAAACAATGTGTTCAGGCCAGAGATATATTTTTGTTAGAGAAGGCATACTGAAATGAGTAATGTTTGTTGGTTTTTTAACATGCTGATGGATCTGGTAAGTTTAAGGCAAAGCTGGAGATAACTTTGTCTCCAGCATGCTCCATTTACTAGCCAACAAGGAAACTGCTTACATGTAGGCATTGTAAGATTGAAAAGACAGCAAGTACCACACAAACTTTTCAACACACACTTTGAAAACTGTCCCTGTGTATAGAGCTATCATCCTGCAGCCCAGAACCAGAGCCTAAGCCTGTTTCTTATAGTAATCCACACGGCACATGTCTGACTTGCATCTCTCCACAGCTTCGTGATTCCTGCCTGCTTTCCCTATCAGGCACCTTTAGCCTGCAATGATTACCTATATTGTTAAGGACAAGTAGCCTTCTTCATGGCTTTTTCTCCCTCTCAACCTTCACTGTGGTGACCTCTAGTTTCATTTTTTTGGCATAACCTTACACAAAGAACAAACTGTCAGAAAAGCATAGATCAGTTTTAGAGTCAGTTTGGTTTTTTGTGTTTGTAAGAATTCCTACTTTTTTCATATGCACTTTCAATTACAGGTTATCATGCAATAACAAGCCTCAGTGCTCCTATGTATGTGGAATGCTTGTGGCTTTTTCAGTTCTCTGCATTTCTTCAGATACAGGAAAAAAATAGCCAGATTAAATGATAACAGTGAAGTACAAGTCTCACTTTTCTACACTCAAAATGTGACAAGACCCAGTGACTGCTGAAGCAATGAATCACCCCAATTACGTATACAGGTCAGCAGGTAACATTCTCTCACAGCTGAGAGCATCCCTACAGTCAACACTTTGCTACTCCCATTGCAGCCACCTCTTGGCAAATCCAGCCCAATACATATGCATTGCTATTAGTGGTCCCTTAACAAGCACACAGGCGGTGTGATGAGGAGGCCACAATTTTCATCGCTGAGAGGACGCCTGACCCATGCAGAAATCCTTCCCTCTCGAGAGATGTACCAGGGCTTGGCTCGCTGCAGCCCTGCGGGTGAAAGAGGTGTTCCCCTTTTATGTTGTCAGCTCTCTTGGAGCCAGTGGTGGACTCAGGGTGCATTCCTGGAGTTCAGGTGCAGGAGATAAGCAAGAACATTTTATCTAGTCCTTGTACGAGTGGCGTTTGCAGAAAGGGGGAGGTGTTCCCACCATCCAACGGTCACGATCCTTTCCGTGGAAGTGCTTTCACTCTAACTGAAGTCGGTGGAGGGTGAGTTGGGAAGGAAAGGACCTTCTGCACCCATCTTGAAGCGAGGGAGAGGAATCTCGGCGCTCGCAGCGCACGTGTGGGAGCAGGGCGGCAGGGCCGGCGGGGCCGGGCTGGCTGCGGGCTTGCGGAGCAGCGCGGGGTCCTGCTGCCGAGGGTGCACCACAGCCGCCCGAATGCCGTGCCGAGTACACAGTGTTCCCTTCCCGCCCCTGAACTGGGAGTGAACTTCCCCAGCCGGCTGTACCCTCCTCGGGCCGGAGAGAGAGGGGCAGGGAAGAAAACAAGCAACAGGGGTGGGGGGAAGGAAGTTCAAAAAGGGTTTATTTCATTGTAAGTACTTACGGTGGGGGTTTCTCTGGGTTTGCTTTTTTTTGTTGTTTGGTTGGGGTTTTTTTTTTTTTTGGTTGTTTTTTTTTTTGGTTTGTTGTTGTTGTTGTTGTTTTCCTCTGTGTATGTTTTCTTTTTAAGTTAAAAAAAAACCAAACAAAAAACCACAAGGCAATCAGCATCCCTAAGCAAATATACTTTCAGAAAAGATGTAGAAAAAGACATTGCTTTTACAGAAATAGATTTATGGCACTTTTGTTTTCTTTTTTTTTTTACTTCCTGCCATTGTTAAACAAGTACTTTCCCTTTACTCTTCTCCCTGCCCCGAACATTATAATTGTGTTTCCTTCCCAAAGGAAACCAAAAGTGTTGTGACCCCAGGAAAGACAGAAAAACGAAAGACTTGACAAAGACCTCATCCCCACCAGTTGTTTAATTTTCATAAGGGTGCCTTTAAAGCGGGTGTCTTCCAGAGGTTTTGTGCCATTGTGATGCAGGTTTCAGGCAAGGCTGTGTGCGCATGAGAGGTGCAGAGGAGCAAATCAAACAGTTTCAGCCTGCAGTAGGTCAAGGTTCAGAAGCATGGACAATATCCTTGGGACTGCATTACTATGGTTTTCTCTGTGAAAGCTTTGTTAAAAGGGATTAGCAGCACACTTGCGCTTTTTCCTTGTTTAGTAAAATCAGAGGTCTCTGCCAATCTTGGGTCAAAATGAATAATAAATCTTGAGAGATTTTAGTAGCTATTTTGTATAAGTGCCTGTATTTCATGCAAGCATCACAGCATTTGGAAGACTTTTTGCCTCTCTCTGATTTGGTTTCATTATGGAGAGTATAGAGGTAACCCACTCACTTGTTGTGTGGTATTCTTTACAGTAGCTAAAGTCACCACCTAGTCCAGTTTAATTGACTTTGAATTTATTACTCAGAGCTATCTGGACACTATCTGTGTGTTTGTTTGTTTGTTCGTTTGATTTCTTGGTTTGTTTTTTGTTTTTTAGTAAATTTGGATTTATATTACTGATATGTTATATCCTTAGTGTGTTCCAGTCCGTTAACCACCTCATAAATTCCTTTACAAATATTGGTTTTAGCCTGTTTAATAGCTAAGTGATACAGACTCTTGCAGTCTGCAGCTCAAACTGAGGGAGCAAGAAACTTTTTTCTCTTGTTTTAGTACGGTACTGCCCTGAATATAAGATAAGCCTCTTGCCTGTCAAATGTGAAAGCATGCAAAAAATCCCACCACTCTCACTTTGGAATTCTTTCCCTGTGTACTGTGAGACCGGCTTATGCCATGTCTCCTTTAAAGTCTGTGCAAGTTGCATCCTGGCAGATGCCTTCAGCAAGTGCAAGGACAACCTCTCAAGTAGCACTTGCTCCAAGCCGTGATCCAATAGGAGGTGGACACACAGAAGCACCTTTTGAGCCTGATTTGCACCCTTTGACAGCTGATCCCCAACAGTGAACTGGAGCTGAAGCAACCAATGCGGCCTTGTAACAGGCTGTAAGGCCATGCACGGGTAGGCCCTGCGTGTTGGCCCTGCCTGATGCATTCCTTGCCTGCCAGAGGAGACTTGCTTTGGTGCCTCGTTGGAACACATCTGTCTTTCTAACACAGGAACCCCTTGCCCTTGTCCTTGTCCCACAGATATTCTTCTCCCTCTGCTTTTCATCCTTTATCTTCCAGCTGCAGCTTCATCGATCTTGTGATTTTATCTTATCCACACCCTTGAAAGCTACTTTAGACTTTCTTTCCTCATGTATGCAAGGCTGCTGTGCGACAACTGTGCCAAAAGTACTAAAAGGCTGCTTCCTTTCTATGAAGCAGCCAAGTGTCATGGGCTGTGGCCCAGGACTCACGCCCAGAAAAGACCATTGCCCAGGGTGGGGAGACAGATGGGCCCAACACAACTGAAGGCCTGCAGTGGCTAGCTATAAACCCTTCAGAGGAAATAGACAGGCAAGGAGAAATGAGGCTGCACTCCTTGCTCAGCGCTCTGCCAC